>JAEIIU010056727.1:0-27951 GCA_018874675.1 Drosophila baimaii
AACAAATTATCTGCAAGGGTATATAAACTTCGGTTCCGCCCGAAGTTAGCTTTTCTTACTTGTTAATATTTAACTTTAGCATTTTCAAAAAATTTTCATATTACTTTTTGTTTACCTAATTTATACTTGAATTTAATATATTTTATGTTTACCTAATTTATTTATATTTGGGTTTTAAAACTGCAAAGAAAGAATGACAGAAAATATTCACCATGCCCCAATATAAACTCTTTGGCAGCCTCTTACTATTACCAAAAAGTGTATCTCCATCTGCTACTCGCCATGAACTGGATTTCCCAAAAATATACATATTTTTTTCTCCAACAAACTAGGTTCCATATGCCCACGCCCACCACTTGGTTTTGATTTGCAGATCGATCATTGTATGTAGATTGCGCTTTTGATGGACAGCGATCATGAGCATGTCTGCGCCTCGAGTCCGCCGGAGAGCGAGAGGCGTGGGTCTGCTTTACATATTGGTGTTTTATTTTTATTTAATTATGCCATTAAAGAGTAACAGATTAATAACAATTAAAGCGGCAACAGTTGGGCATTCATCAGGCGGCGCAAACGTGTTCCGATATCGGAGGAGGAGTAGTAGCTAAAACAAGTATATAGCCAGACACACTCGCATAGATTGAAATCGAAAACGAATCACTTTTATTTTCAGTTCCCTCCAACTACACACAACACGCAGCTGGGCGGCATTAAAAGAATTAATTTTAGCCGAACACCGATCCCTGGCTGGCTGGCTCGGTCATCCCATGAGATAATGATGCTGATGCTGGGATCCGTAGAAACCAAGAGTGGCGGCGGCGACCAGCCTTTCGGTTTCTTTCTGCGGGCCAACTCTATGTGTGTATGATCCATAAAGATTGATATCATGGCCCGATGTTAGATACGAGCGATTCCTCCTCTTGACGCAAGTCCAAATGTGAATACATTCCGAAAACAGGTTACAATAGAATTTTCGGCTGCTGGATGTCATAAAATACAGCAGTTAGTCTCTCTCTCTCGCCAACATTTGTATTGTATCACATGGTTGGAGTATGTATGATGATTATTCAAGGACAGCCACGGCATTTGCATACTGATATGGCGGCTTAGTCGGACTTACACCCTACCTACTACCTGTGTATTAACTAAGTATGCCTTTTAGATCGGATCTAGCAGCGGCCAGTATGCAGATTAGACCGAAGCTCAGACTGAGACCATTGAAATAGAGAGTTGTGAATAGGAGGAGGCACTTTCCTCTCTGGCGTCATAAATCACCTGCCTATAAATAAGTCCAACTTAATGGAATAACCAAACCTCGAGTGGCCCGATAACACTGGACAATCACTCACACTGGACTATTTTTAGAGGCTGCCACTAAGCACAGGACCTCGCCGATCATAACTCTCTCAAGGATCTCAGGCTAACGCCAGAGTTCTTGGCCCCGTCGCTCCATATATTTATCGCCTGCTACCTGTAATTGCCACAAATTGTATGACATTTTTATGCCATTTGCCTGCTGCTGCTGCTGCTGCTGGCTGTTGCATGAATAATTGATTTACATGCTGTTTGTGTATTTTTGGTCCCGGCATCCACATAAATATTTTATACACCAGTAGCCACCATGCCACCATCTCCTTATCGTTTTCGCTTTCTGGCCTCCAAGTGGACCCATTAATCAGACAGAGAGTGAGAGAGAGGCTGGCATGAGAAGGCGCCCACGCTGCCCCACCGGGGATGCACTCTAATGGTTATGGCTATGGCTTCCATAAATCATGCAAATCGAACTGGAAGATCGTCGCGACACGCTGCCTGGGCGAGATGGCAATCGCAACACGCGTTGAAACTGCAATTAGCACAATCTCCCTCGCTTAATCTTAGAACATTAATTAGTTTATTTAAAGCGACTTGATGCCGAGTGGAGCCTGCATAGACGACAACTTAATTGCGGTAATTATGCATTAGCTCACATCGGAATGATATTACCAAGTGTTCAAAAGAGGTGCTGTTGTTGGTGTTGGCCTTGTGGCGGGGCTTATCGAGCGGCAATCGACTCTGAATGCAGATCTGCTTCGGGGAGGGGCTTAATTGTTAGCAGATAAACATTTACAAGCTATAGTTTTTTTGCTCTGATATCGATCTAGTGTCTACTGACATGGCTTGTAATAGTTTTCGAAGAGTTTAAAATTAAGCAGGTTTATTCTCGATATTCTTTTGATTTTTTAGTTAATTTTTTTATACAATTAACTATTTATAAATTTTATTTACAATCCTTTCAGTGCCATAAATTGTATTTAAATGATTCCCACTCGGAATACAATTTATTTGATGGCTCCTGAGAAATGTAATTTAATTTAATTTGTTTTATTTACATGTGTCTCTCTCTTTCTCTGGGGCTGTGTCCTCATCACATCGAGCTCTCTTAATTAAATACCCCCCATTCAGTGTGTCAGCCATTCTACATTCGCCTTAATTGCATATTTAAAGCTGACATTTATTATAATTAAACTTACATCGCCGCAGTGCAGACAGCATTCTGGTTGTCTGACTATCTCAGTGTTCAGTGTTCGGCTTTCGGTTTCAGTTGCTTGTGCTAATTTTCGCCAGTATACTCTAGTGTATAGTGTGATTAATAAGCTGCCATAAGGCGGCTATCGCAGAACAGCAGCCACAGAGCCAAGACCATTCATCTTCCAGACAAAGAAGTGGAACCCATCCTGCCACCGCGACGAGTGAGGAGGTGCTGAAAACGAAATTCATTTGCTGCCACATGGCCTTGAGCCATGAATTATGTGCGCAATTACTCTTCGGCATGTCGTGCCTGTACTTGTGCCTCTCAAGAACTGGAGTATGGAGTTCTGGTTCTGGTTTACTCTTTCAGTTTCTAATGGCTTGGGGGGGGGGGCTCGCTCCGGTAAAAGTGCAAGTTGCCAGTTGCGATTAGGGAATTGTGCCACTTGTTGGCTTCCTTCTAATGGCGCCCAGTGCTGCCGCCTCTTGGCAGTTAATTACACCTTGTTGGCGGCCGTGTTGCAAGTCAGCGTGTTGCCGATTCCCTGGCAGATACTGAGGCTGCCTCCTATGTATGTATGTATGTATGTATGTGGTGCCTGCACCTCGGCACGTTGCAGCGTGTGAAATGAATGCCTGTTGTCAGAGCGTGGCGCATGTTTCTGATATCATCGAACAAGCCAACTAGCTAGCGACTTTGTCGCATCTCTGGAGAGAAAGAGAGAGAGATTCGAGGCCCTGCGATGATAGCCATCGGCGGATTTCAGCCTCTTGCCGGCTGACATGTGAAGCGTCTTCTTCTGAGTCATCATCGCTGGCCAAGGCCGTTAAAAAATTAAGTTGGGCACAAGAACTACAAGCCCATATTTTGGAAATTTAAAGGTTTGTGGTGTATTCAACGAATTCATAAGAAATTAATATACAAGTTGGGCAACAAATTTAATTATGAAGCTCTTCTGAAGCGTTATAAATTGTAATCTTTAAATGTTTATATTTATCAGAAGAAATTTTAATGTTAAAGCCAAGAAATGTCAACTACTCCCTTTAAAAAATTATTTAAAAATACCATAAACACAGTTTATACTGTCCTAAGTCTCCGAGCTAATTTTAATTTAAAAATAGACCACAAAGTTACTATTTTTAGGTGGTTCATTCGACTGTATTCAAAACCAATTGCCGCTATGGCAATTAGCATAAAATTGGCCACGCTCTCAGAGCGCAGCTATTCTCAGACACTTTCCGATTTGGACCGCGTCATCGCCCCGACAAGTTCTTAACATAATTGTTAGCGCCTCAAACGGATTGACTGGCAAATTATGACCGAAAATTGGCTTACATCAAGTGGCCAAAGTGGCTTGGCTGGCCAGGCAGTTTCCCAGGCCTCAAGGCTGCGTACGCGGAAATGGCCGGCGGTTCAATTAACACACCCAGAGCGAAACCTTTTCCCACCGCACCACGACGACTCATGCTCTGCCACTGTTTTGATTTTGATTTTAATTTTCGGTTTTTCGTTTTTTGTTTGGCTTTTCATGTATTGAATTGGAATCGTATCTGCATGCCCGAGTGTTCGCGGGGCGTTAAAAAGCACTTTAAATTGCACGGCGTCTCCTGCATGCCAAAAAGAGTCGCAGCAATCTTGTGAAATTACAGTCTGAAGGTCTCAATGCGACCTTTACTTTTGGTTTCTTGGTGTCGTTGACACTTCTGCTACTGCTGCTACTCTGCTCTTGCTCTTACTCTTGCTTTTGATTCAAGTTAATGATTTAGCTATAATTTAGGTTACGTCACAGCTGCCGCTGCTGAATCATAGTTCCGTTCTGTGAAGGACTTTCCTTGATCGATCGATCGATCGATGGCAAAGGGCGACCGACATGACGTATACTCGATCGGATAGAACAATTCGCTTATCAATCATACGCCACGTTGGCCGCCGTCAACCCACACTATTCACTTGAGACAGGGCCAGATCAAGAATTCGCCATTATTTTTAGCCAGCTCTTTTTCTTTGTGTGTCAGCACGAATTACCGATCGCGATTTAAATCACACCAAGAAGCCAAAACAAACAACACGGCTCTGGCCTGGCTGTATGTATTCGCGCCATGCGGAAATTGTTTGTACAACATGGCTAAAACAAAGGCGCCCCAAACAACATCTAGCCAAACAATTCATTATTGTTATTATTATTGTTGTTAATAATATATTATTGTTATTTTAGCAGCCGCGATGAGCAGCCAAATAATTGAGCATAAAACGCTAGTTAAACTCGGGTCAACTGGATACAGTGTGTATAAAGTGTCAGAACTTAAGACCACGTTCCCCGTGTGCGCCCAACCTTGATTTCAATTAGCAAATTTTTCAAGTGGCTGCACTTAGAATAAAAATGGCCCTGATAATCGGATGTATTTCCTATATTTTTGTTAAATTTATATAACTAACTTAAGGGCTTTAAAAATATTGTATTGTTCGGAGTCAAAATCTTAATTTCAAGCTAATATTTGTGTTTTTATACCCGGTTCTTATAGGATACATTGGATATTGTTGATAAACATGCTCTTAGCAACTTTTGTCTAGCTACATTTTCTTGGGCAGTCCGCAATTTTTGATGTAAGTTCTTGAAACCTTGTGTTTTTCGGATGAATTTTCTATATTGTTGTTAAATTTATACCAAAACTTAAAGGCTTTAAATTTATTATATCTTTCGGAGTAAAAATCGTAACTTCAAACTTATATTTATGCTTTTATACACGGTACTTAGAGGATACAAAGGATATTGTGTAAAAAACATGTTGATAAGCATGTTCTTAGCAACATTCGTTTAGGTACATTTTCTTGATAATTTCGCAATGTTTGATTTAAGTTTTGGAACCTTGCTTTTCATCGGTTTCTTATCAAATTTATGACACAAACTTAAGGGCCTTAAAGTTATTAAATTATGACAGTTTATTTCTTAAATTCAGGCTAAAACTTATGGGATACATACGATATTGGCTACAAAACATGTTGATAGCGACATTTGTATAGCTACATTTTCATGCGCAGTCCGCAATGTTTGATTAAAGTTTTTGTACCCCTACTTAGGCTTCTCTTCTTGATTTTGTTTATTTTTATTCAATTTTTAAATTTATTATTACACATTTGGCGACCTTGTTATTAAATAATATTTCTTTCTTGAGGAAAACATTAAGGAAAGTCTAGAGAATATTTGAAAATACATATTTAATTATTTTTTAAAATCTAATTTAATAAATTAACCTAAATTATCAGGACATTAGAAAAAAGAGGGCTTGCTTTTGTACGCCAGGTATTTACCAAAAAAATGTAGGGCACTTTTTTACGAGTGTGTTAATTTCTCAATTTGCCTTCCACTTGCCGCCGAAAATAAAACAAAACCAAAAACAAAAACAAAAATTTGCTTAGCCATTTTCTCCCAACCGTCGCCGTTTTTTTATTTTTGTTTTATTTTCCGTTTTTAATGTAGCAAGGTCGTTCGTTGGTCCGCAACGCCAAAGCAATTTGTAATGATTATTAAAACAGCGACCTGCTTGGCATGCCGCTTCCCCTTCACCTGACCCGACCGGCCCACAAGTGCCATTGTTTACTGTACCTGTGTGCCTGTACCCGTAGCTGTTGCCGTTTGGCGTTGGCTTTTAATTGAAATAGCAAAAACAGTAACAAGTGGCAGCAAGGCAGCGCCTGAAATTATATTGGATTACAACACGCTGACCGACCCAGCAGAGTTGCTGCGAATATATGCGGCATTCTTGGGCAATTATTGCCGCACAACACAGCCTTTCGATGATTGAATAGCCATGAACATTGATTATGACAGCCGGACACTCGAGGAGTTCTATTTAAAGCTCCGCAGAGTTCCAAGTTCTATAGTCAAAATTCCAGGGGTGTTAGCTCAGCGCCAATTTGGCAGCCCGATAATTGACATGTGAAAGGGAAATCCATCACAGCTTTTGCGGATGAAACCGTTTTAAGTCCATTCTATGCTAAGTGTCTGTGCTGCCACACCCCGTTTTTCCCCCATGATTCACTCAACCGCTGCCTTCTATTCCGTTAAGATATTTTGAATTTTAAGCAAATAAATTGCATTTAATGCTGGCCAACCGAATAAGCCAAGCCAAACTGCCATAAATGAACAAAACTCGGACGCGGCTCAGACTGAATTATGTCGCTAACGCCGAGTTAATCAAAAACAAAAAGCAAGAAACAAAAAAAAAACGAGATAACCAAATAAAGAAGCTTGCTGCCGAGGGAATTACCCAGGGGATTGGATAGATACAGATACATCCGCAACGGGAGCGGCGAGCCGAGCCGAACAAATCAAAAGTAATTCACACGCTTAAGTGAGAGAATAAATAAAAACAAAAATTGTTAACTCCTGATAAGAGGCTGCCAAAAGCTAAGTGATTGTGGAAATAATGCATTAGATAGATTTTTAGGAGGAGTCAGTTTACCTATGCTTGAGATAATAGTTTTTATATAAGAAATATAAGTTTCTAAAAGCCAGAAAAGGTATTTTCTTAAAGGAAAATTTATATTTTTAAGCATGGTATTAGATTTTAAAGTGCAAAGCTTAAAGACTTCTTAGATTTTATTAGAAATAATCTTAACCTTTGAAAAACAAATTCTGAAGCCCCTAAAAACCTAAGAAAAATTGTTTAATATATATTTAAGAAATCCCAGTTCTGTTCTGCTGCTAAAAAGCTTTCAGAATCATTTCTCCCTGAAGAATCTACGCTTAGAATCTTGAAGAATTGCCCTCAACATTAAGCTTTGTAAAATAAATACTGAATCCCCTAAAAACCTCAAATAAATATTTTAAAAAAAATATATATAACAAGAAATATATATTCAAAAAAATCCCCGTTCTGTTCTGCCGCTTAAAAGCTTTTAGAATCATTTCTCGCTGAAGAAGCTACGCTTAGATTCTTGAAGAATTGCCCTCAACCTACTCGCTTGGCAGTCGGCAGGCGTCTGCTGCGAGAGATTTTCGAGAGAAGCGGGACTTCGTCGTTCGTGTTTCGTGTGGCGTTCGCTTCGTTTCTAGAGCCTCGGCTCCGGCGATTACGTGCTCGGGTGGCAATCTTTTTGGCCAACTGGCTGGGGCTGTCTTGCTGCCGGGCTCACCGTTAGCCGAGCAGTCGAAACACGCAGCTTGAGGCGAGCGGTTCTTGCGCGCGCTTACTCCGCCTAACCTTCTTAACCAAAAAACAGCGAGCAGCTACTAACCCACGGCAGAGACTCAGTAGAAGTCGTAATCGCGACGCGAGCGCAGAGTTCTGAGAGTGTTGTGCAAATAGAAATTGTAAATTACGCGGCTCACGCAATACCCAAAAACAAAACACAAAAAACAAAAACAAAAGAACTAAAAATAAAACACAATTAAAAACAAAGAAAACAAAAAAAAAAGAACACTGAACTGTAAAACAGCAAACACTTAGCGCATAATTGAGGAGAAACCTGGCTGGTTGATTGATTGTGGGCGTTACACTCGTCACACTCGGGAATAAATCCAGCAGCACCGACCAGCGGGGACTTACTTCGCCCATTAAACGGATTGCACTTGGACGCAGCAGCAGCAGCTGAAGCAGCAGGCAGAAGGTGAGTTCTCCCACCACGACCTTGACATTTGGCAGAATTGATTTTGTCATTCGCCGCTAATTGAAATGAATGCACGCTCAAGCGGAGAAGATCGTTTGATTGGCACTTAAATTGTGTTGTACAATCATCGCGCTGCAAAATTGTCCAAGACGAGAGTGGTGGTGGTCGTAGTCGTCGGGTTTTTAATTAGCATTCTGTGGCATCTTATAAATAAACATGGTTTTATAGTTCGCTCAAGTGTGTGCCTAAGTGTGTGTGTCTCTATGTGGATGTGCTAAACGCCAAAGGCCACTAAAACGGGCTGTCCATGAGTGTGAAATAAAAATAAAGCCAAAGCCGTGCCGTAGGTACATACTTCCCATACTGGGCCGTTTTGTACTCACACACTCTGTGTATGCATGTGTGTGTATTTGCATGTAAATTACAAAATCAAGTTCGTTGCTCGAGTCTTTTGTTTGGGGCCTGCACAAAAGGTTCTTTCGGCCACATGGAATAGAAACCCAGTTGCAGCCAAGTATTAGCCATATGGAAAACACTGTTCAACAACCTTCACTGGCCCTGGGCTGGTTTCAGTGTGAGCTGTATTTAAAAACGGGTTTTTCGAAAATGCGTGCGCTTAATTTACACACACATATTAGCCTTTACATTAAGATAATTTCATATTTTTATTAACCAAAAAATGTCAGAGCAACAACTTAGCAGATCAGAGCTTGTGGTCGCTGAGTGGTCGACTCAGCTGGCACTCCGCTCGCCTTGGCCAGAATTTATGAGCGATGTAATCTCCAGTTTACCTGAAACATTCAATGCATACGAAATACGCCACACAAAGTTCCCGAAAAAAAAAACAAAATAAAACAAGGAAGGCAACAGCAGCCAGGGATTCGCAATCGAATCATTGCCATCTCGGCTCGCGCTTCACGTCATGTGATTCGGTTATATATATACTTATATATACTTATATATTATATATGTGTAAGTATCTCTGGATCTTCCGGGGGTCTTTGGCCTATTCCCCGTTTTTTTCTGATCTCCGATCTCCGGCTTTTGTTATGGATTCGCCATTCCCCCGGACTGTGGAGTTCTATGTAAACAGCCAAGACTTATTTGCATGCCAAATGAAAGCCTCCTAATTAGGACAGCAACAGATGGTTCTTGGCTTGGCCCACATTCGAGGGTCTCGCTTATCCAAAACCACTCAGACAGCGCCTGCCCCTGAATTATGTCCACTGATCGGTGCTATTGATACTGATTGCCTTCTGGCTTAAATATTATACACCATTTGTTAGAATTTTACACCCAATTATCCACGCAATTGTTAATTACGCACTTGATTGAGGCGGCGGCGACGGCGACGGCAACGGCTCAATTTCAATTTGAAGCCCAAATTAATGAACTCTAATTAAGCGCGGGGGAAATAAATATATGAGAAATAAAAAATATAAAAAATACGAGCGGAGCGGCCTTTGTTGAAGTGCTTACGAGTCTTTTCCTGCTCTTTAATTGTATTTATACACACACACACACAGTATCTATCGGATGTGCATTGTAGTTGCCGCCTCTATTGATTGGCAGAAATCGGAGTTTGAAGAGTTTCCATATCGTTTTCGTTTCGCTTGCCATGATGTAATTCGGGGCCTTAAGTCCCTCGGTCTGTCATGAATCACATGGGGCGGGGTGTGGGGTTGTCTGGGACAAATGCCAACTGCCAATTACCAATTGCAGTGGTGGCTGTCAATGGAATTAGCATAGACAGATCGCAAGCCGATGACTAATTGAAGCAAACGAAAAAAAAAAGAACAAACAGAACATGAAACCCACCGAGAGTCAAATTTAATTAAGCGAAAAAGACAAGCCAAGTCATCTTCATTTGATTTGCGTTGTCTCTCCTCCAATTCTCGCACTATTATCTTTGGGAATCATTTTTTTTTTCTTTCAAGAATTTTGTGTGCGCCACTTGTTAAGGCCTAAGAATAGATGGCGGTGCCAAGCCAAGGCCCGAAACGTGCTTGGCCAAATAAAAACCGAATTTTTGCAAGTAATTTGAACATTAAAAACAATGTCGGGTAATAATAATCACTCAATAGCAGCGCCAGCAACAAAAGCGGAAGTCGAAAAGCCACACGAAAGTGCTGTGCAACATTTTTTCTCGCCTCCTCTCTTGGATTTGTATATTTTTGTCTTTTCGTTTTCGTTTTCTTTTATTATTGGGCCGGGGCCATGCCGCCGACGCTGCCGCTGCCGCCGCCTTCCTGGCACGAAATACTTTGGTGAGAATTGCAAATTCTCAGCCAATGCAATGGGAGAGAAATAAGTGAAAATATTATGAAAGCCATCGCCGCCGTCGCTGGCGCTGTCGAAGCAAGTGAAAATCGGAATTTATAATTTTCGTGTGCCGATTTTTTCAACCGCAAAAATAGTGCTCCAAGCAGCTGCCACTGCCACTGCTGCTGCTGCTGCTGCAGCTGATGGTGCTGCTGCTGCTGCTGGTGATGCAATCAGCTTGACATGCACATCGAGTGACAGAGCAGACATTGCGCATACGCCGCATTGTGCCGAGTGCAAATCTCTCGCCCCACAATCAAGAAAAAAAAAAGATGAAAGCCGAGCAGATCCAAAAGCGTTGTGGGGAGTCGCTTCGCGTTCATCTCCAAACAAGAATTGGAGCAAGTGAACAGCCCCACACACAATGGAGAAGCCCCAATGCCCTAACTTTCCAGCCATAAATTCAACGAATGGCTTTAGATGGCCAGCTAGATACGAACCAAAGGCATTTAACTTATTAAATCTATTCAATCTAGATAGGAGTTTGAAAGAAACCTTTGACAGATGGCTTCAGATACAATGATTACCATGAAAAATTCAAAATTTACATTCAGTTTATAATTAGTGTGTATCAGATGAAAAGAGGAAACAAAAAATATATCAATTCAGGGCTTTTAAGAAAGATTTACATAATTTTTTATATGTTTACTTTATACATTAAAATGTTTGATAATAAATAAACATTATACAAATTAAACTAAACAAATAAACGAGAGAGGCCTTTATAAATACAAAAATATAATTATAAACATAACAAAATTATAGTTAAATGAAGATAATATTTAAAAGAGGTTTTAATGATGCAACTAAATAATAATAACAATGAGTAAACATTATAACCACCTAAATAAATAAATACTAGACTAGGCATTATTTTTAGGAAATGACTTTGTTAGAAATGCAATAATAATAAATAGTAGCAGTTAAATATTATTTTTGCTCCTGTGGTCTCTTACCACTTGGGGGGGGGATAACCACATAACATCCCAGACAAAGAGTGCTCTAAGCTACGAATATTATAAATATTTAAAGAAAATATACTTTACTGAAACGTATATCGAATGACCAAGATATACCCTAACTCTTAGACGTATTATATTATATTTATATACGTGTTATTCCTATATGCAGTCCCCCTCATCTCCGATGATTATGACACTCACACGTGCCCAGCAAGTCTCGGGCGTCCAAGTCAGACTCTTCATCCATGAGTTCCTCACTTGGATTTTCTTGCATGTTGCGTGCCCCTCCATATAGTATACATATATATGTATATATGTATTTTTTCATCATCATCATCATCTCCTTCAGTAACAATATGCGATTTAATTTTCATTTTCTTGCCACTGCTGGTGTTTTTGTTTTCCGTTTTTTTGTCGCCTTGCTCACATGGAGACGAACCCAAAGTGCCAACTCATAATAATGTAAGCCACAGCAGAGATGCCAGGCGTTGTTTATGTTGGTAATGGTGTTTGTTGACTGACTTTTGTTGCGTTGCTACAAGCCAGGTAACAAGTGCACAGCCGCCCGCGACATTGTGCAAACAATTCGTGCGGATTTCTGTGTTTTGTTTTTGCATTTACCTTAATCATTATGCCATTAAATCCCTCCACCTAAGGGGCGGTGTCGCTTAAAAAAGAAATTTTAAATTAAAAAATAATGCTTCAATTTTGATTGGGCCCTGAGTGCTGCTGCTGCTGCTGCTGCTGCGTCGGAACAATTAAGCGTTAATACCTTATGGTTGTTATAATTTTGTTGGCCCGGTATTAAATTGAAAAATACACATTTTATGGGCGCCTTGAGTGCCGAAAGTAAGAGCACAATTATTGCTCTCGATGAACGAGAAATAAAGCCTCCCCGAAAATAAAACAAACTTGTTCCAGCCGGACATGATGATGGGGACATGTAAGCGCATGGGGCAAATATGCGAGCGAACTCCACAGTTCAGTTCACTTTCAAGGTTGCTCGGGCGTCAAGAACTTGCAGAACCGAAACGGCAGTAACGGCAGCAGCTGAAAAATGAAAACGAAAACGAAACTGGAAAGGCGAGCTGCTGCAGTTTTCCGCTCTGTGTGTGTGCTTGTGTGGACCAGATTTGGGTGTGGGTCTCTCGAGAGTGACAAGTCACTCCACGCGCTCCCATTTGAAAGGCGCCCAAGTGCATGGCACAAGCCAATTGCGCAATTGCAGTGCCCGCGAGTGATTCATGCGGTCGGTGGTCGCCAATTAAGCGAGTCCGAGTACGAAGTGCGAGAGTCCGAGACCGCGACCAAGTGCTAAGCCGCTTAGCCAGCGGACAAAGGAGCTTGCTTCCTTCTGCGCAACGGCCTTGGGGAACTGGTACCGCCGAGCAGTCGTCGTCGCCGCCGTTGCTGCCACTGTTCTATAAACTGCGTACTCACGCACAGAACAGTTGCCGAGTTGCTAAAAATACCCAAGCCAGCGACCTTGTGGGCTTACATAATTAATTGCAACCGGGTTTTCGCTGCGCTGTGGTATGCGGAAAATGTGCTAAAACGAAAGACTCAGGGCACGAACGTGACACGAACTTGAAGGCGACGCGAGTGAGGATCATCATTGATTAGCACTCTTGATGCACTCAAAGGGCTGCCGCCTTAAGTGTTTATATATATTTATTTGTAGCTAAAAAATAAACTAAACAAGCTTGCCGAGAGCTTAAACAGATTAATAAATCTGACAAACAAGATAAATCATCATCGGTTGGCCGTGTAAGAAGCTTTTATAATTATTAAGTGCAGTTTAAACTTTTCATAAGCAAAGGCCAACTAGATAATTAAATTTCGTATTCCCATCCATATATACATATATATAGACGAGATATGTATACATATGTTCTTGTTGTTTTTGTTGTTGCTGCGTTGTATGCGATCATCGCCAAAAAATCAGCATCACGTTCGGCATACAAAAAGATTTTATATACTTATTAGCCAACAGCAACAGCACAAAAAAATAGCAGGGGGGAATGGTGAAAAGAACGAAACGAAATGTTATGCGTATATATTATACAATATAAAACAGTCAGTCAAAAGAATACGAGAGAGCAGAAGAAAAAAAAACCGGCATCGACAACGGCTGGCAGTTGGCATTTCGACCCATTGACGTAGGAAACCCAAAACTTAATCATATCGCTCTAAAATAGAAGATGAAACAGACAGAACTGAATGTTGTTGGCACTTTGGGGTTTTGACGCGGCGTCCAGAAGAGGTCAAGTCGTGGCTGGGCAATGATATATTTGAAATATTTGCGAATCATTAACAGCAGGGCCAACTGAGTCATGAATGAAAGTGTAGAACTGTAGCCATAATTAAGCGAATTCATAAGAAGATCAAAAGGTGAAAAGAGATTGAACTGAGAGATATGAGAAAATTTACAATACTTTTCAACACCTTCTGTGTCCAGTAACCCAATATAGTATATAAGTATTAGGAATATTCATGTTTCTCCTGCCATCTCTCCATAGACCACAAACAAAAACTGTCAAATCTCTGCCTCGTGGGCGTGTCTACTTTGGAGCTTACAGAATCTTATTTGCCATAAATCTTAGATTTTGCAAAAGAAAACCAGTTATAATTTGAAATTTCGCCGTGGCCAAAACGGATTTGTGAGCTCTGGAGTTGGAGACAGAGAAGTGCGTGACATTTATCAAGTTTTATGGTTATTTCTCTACGTTAATTAAAGAACCAACGCCAACGCCAAGGTTTGAGCAAATAGAAAGCCCGGCGGTGGCATCAAGGGATCGCTTTTGTTTAGGCATTCTCATCGGGCAAGTCATTAAACTGCGACTGCAGTTCTAAGTAATTTGGAAAACCATTTAAATTAGGGCAATGCAGGGCATGTAGTGCCCTTAATTTGATCACACGCTCAAATATGTCGTCGCATTTTGTTGAGGTGAATGGGTGGTATGGGGTTTTTAGATGGCATTTAGATGGGATTGGATTATGGGAATGGGAAATCGTGAAGCCACCAGAAGACTCACTTTCATTGCCATCGTGAGTGTGTGACACACATTTATTGGTAAATCGCATTTGGCCCACAATTAATGCCAATCACGTGTGGGGTACACCTGACTGCTACCACTACTACTACTACTACTACTGGATTTTGTCACAAAACGTTGACAGCCTGGCTGCCTGACTGCCTGGCTGACTTTGAAGAAAAACCCCGAATGGCCAATTGAAATGCCGGGCCAGTTGGCCTGACCCGCCGACGAAAAATGCAAAATCAAGTCTATATGTTCGACAAAGTGTTTAACACAAAACAATTGTCAAGGCATCGCCGCAGTGCCGCGGCTCAATTAGAGGCGGTGACATTGGTGATTCCATCGATCAAAGGAGTGGTGTGTGCGGAGCAAGCTAACCCCCAGCTCCGATTCCGATTCCGTTTCCATTTCCATTTCGTGTGCAGAGTTCATTGGCTCGCAGATTGATTGGACTGATTGCCTAATAATCTCCTCCTCTCAGTGCGTGGCTTTAATTCGGTCTACCAGATCCAATCAGAGACATTCGCACCCGCTGGAGGAGCCCCAAAACTTAATTGTCCATAACTAGAAGCGTTGCTCATAATTATTTATAATAATTTTCGGAAAATGTTCTCTTCTCCCCCCTCCCTTTGGCAGAGGAAACGAATCAAGGCGGACAAGAACAAGATGATTTCTCGCCGCAAGATCATATCGCGCTCCCTGGACAATTTGGATGCCATCGGGCAAGACGAGCAGGAGGAAGATGTCTGGCAAGATCGCGAGAAGCTCTTCAGGGTGAGTAAATACTAACCTAATGTGAGGCCAAATTAAGGCTAATGTCTTCCTCTGCCCGCAGGATCACATCAACGAGGTTCTGGCCAAGTGGGAGCAGATCGATGACGAGATCTGGGCCAAAATAATTGTCTTTGAGAAGAATCGACGCGTGGCCAAGGCCTACGCCCGCTCCTCTGTGATAACCATAAATGGATCCAAGAACGGATTCGATGGAGTGCGGTGAGTTGGGGTTTTTGGGATTAAATAATAAAGATTCTTATGCCAAGTTGAATTGGTTATAATTTCCCCAACTTAACTTACTTATTAACCTTCTTACCTCCAGCATTGGCCTAAATGGATTCGAGAACCCTATGCGAGATGCCGAGACAAAGGTCATTAAGAAATCCATTGGCGATGGCTTCAAGATCAAAATGGACGACATTGGGAATATATTCATCAAGCGGTATGGCAAGAGCAGCATCTATGTGAACAGCACGTCGCAGGGCAATGAGGAGACGGTTATCGGTGGCGACATTATCCAAATGCCACAGATGTCCCTCACCTCGGGAACCTCCGCTAAGCTGTTCGACATGAAAAAGTTCCAGACGAACATAAACCGGGAGTTTGCCCGCACATATCCGGAGCGTGGCAGGCTGGAGCGACAGTGCCTGTCGGCCGTGTCGCTGGTCAAGTCAAACAACAATCTAATCAACTCTCCGGTCTGGATACTTGTGGTCAATGTGGTGGCCATGGATATGCTGAGGAGTCGCCTTCAAACCATTCCCAAGTCCATGGATGCCCTGGGAATGCGAGTGCCGCTGACGAACAGCAGCGAGGATCCCTACTCGACGATCGAGAGCCAGGTGGGGCTGATCTATCCCACGCCCGCTGCCTCCGATGATTCGCAGAACTCACAGAACTCCCAGAACTCGAGTAACTCGAGCAAGGGGCGGCGCAGCATCTTCAGTGCCGCCTTCCTGAACGAGGGACCCTATGTGCCCAAGGTGGGTTCGAGTGTGGTCCTCATTTATCGCAATTTATTCATAAAAATATTATACTTATAGCCCGACTACGAGGCTGGAGGCTCCCTGACGCCCATCTATGCCGAAAAGAAGCGACCTAAGAACAGTAGCTCGCAGCAGCGCAAGAAGCAGGATGATCCCTACTACTGCGGCCTCCTGGCGCGCATTCCCAACTTCATCAAGTCCTCGAAGCAGCCGTGCACCGGCGGGGCCAGCAGCAAGCCCAAGAAGGAGCCCAAAATCTCGAGGAAGATCTCGGCGCAGCACCAGCATCAGCAGTTCCTGCAGCCGGCGCAACCGATCCCCATCGCCACCTTCCACCACTCGTACTTCCCCTACAAGCTGTATCCACCCCAACATCGTCTCTCGCAGTCGCAGATGTCGCTCTGGGATGCACGTAGTCTGATCAGTGCACATGGTGGGTTTTCCTTGATACCCAAGCATAATTTAAACAAATTACTTAATATATTTCTTCATTGCAGAATGATCCACCCGGCTGGCCTTAATTTATTCATCGTCTAGCATTAATTCTACAATTATTTAGTCAAAAGCCTACGATTTAGTTTTGGTCAGAGGGACGAAGATGGATCGATCGATCATGTGGAGTGCATTTCGCTCAGTTTTGTGATAAATGCAGCGAAGTGCAGCCATTTAGCGTACACCACTTAATACGCACTAACTCTAATTAACCGCAGTTAACTTTAAGGCAAGCAGAGAGATTTAATGATTATGCAATTTGTAATGAGTAATTAAAATTTTGCCATAGTTTCTTAAATCGTTTAAGACTGAGAGAATGAATGTCCTAGAGAGCCCAAGGAGAGAGCGCACGAGGGTGCACGAATGGAGCGAATGGAGGAGGGTCGAGAATTTTTGGGGGGCAGAGAATGTCATAAGCAAATTAATTGCTACTTTAGGCGAGTTCAATTTATTGTTTTTCTTATTATTTTTTGCTGTACATACAATTCATATGTAAATAAGTTCGAATTAAATATGTAAACGACATTAGTATGCATTAAAAGAAAGTTTTCAAAAGTCAAAATGAGTATTTTTTTATTTTGGGATATTTTGAATTGATTTACTTGTTTTTACAGCTGGAATTCTTATCAAGTTATGCTTATTTCCAAGAAATAAGTAACGGACATGTTTAACTTTTGGTTTTATTGCTATAATTTATCGTATTTAAGTTTTTTGATTTAAAATCATTTCTTTTTTAAATATTTTTCAATTTATTAAAGTTGCGAAGATTTTCCGCCAGAGGGCGCCTAAGCAGACTAACGCCATCTGGTGTTACATCATGACGGTTCAAGATCAGCCGATATATCGATAACGATCGATAAGCCCTTATCAAGCGCAGTTGAGTGCCAAATAATTTTAAATTAAAAATGTACTTACATATTAGTAGCATGATATTATATATGTAAATTTTGGGATTTACTGAGCCAGCCAGGCTGCCACCAATAGGTTGTATATTCTATTTTTTCCATCTGTCCAAAAACATCACCTGCAAGATATCCTACGAGAATGTGAAGCACAAGGAATCCTACAATCAGTTAATCCTTTCTTTATTTATTAGTACATATGTATGTATGTATGTATTTAAATAATTAATTAAATACCTCTTTTAACTGCTAAGAAGAGCGTCTTGTTTCAACTTGGAGCGCATCTCTGTGTCTACCGTAAACAGTGGACCGTGTCCCGGAACTATAAAGTCACATAGACTTGCAATTTTGCTGCGTTCCACGCGTTGGCTCTTCTCATCCTCACTTCCTGCGCCTTTCCATATGCTCTCATCGTCCACGTCCTCGCGCCGCTCGAAGAGATCCCCCGTAATGCCAACCGTGCCGCCCAACTGGGAGTTTCTGACAATCACGGAAACACAACTGAGCGTGTGTCCTGGCGTACGTTGGACCACCACCTCATTATTGGAGTCTAGCGTTAGCTGCTCGTCCTCTTCTTCGCTCCCAAAGCGATCCATATACAAATCGCGATGCGAGGCACACGCTCCGACTAGGTGCATTTGCGCCGCCTGGAACAGGTAGTTGCACCCGATGTGATCCGAGTGTCCGTGCGTGCAGACCACAACATGGATATCACCGACATCCAGGCCGTGATCCAAGAGAAGGGAGCGCAGGAATTCTCCGTCCCAGGCTGTCATGGTGTCTACTATAATGTTGGTGCCATCCCGGCATTGGACCAGCGTGCAGGTGCAGTTCGCCCGCATATCTCTACTGCCAATTTCCGGCTGCGAGTAACCAGTGCAAAGAACGGCCACATGGTTCCGATCTTTGGAAGCCATTATAAACCACAAATTATGTTAACGAATTTGTTATTTCCAAAATACACAAAACAGCTGGGAAACTTATATCGATAATACACACCGCGTTAAAGTATCGACTTATCGATGTTGTATCGATCTCACTCCCATCTCTGGTTTTCTGTAGGTTTGGTTTTGTGTTTTCATTGGCGCGTCTTTTTTCCAAGGTTTTTGCCAGACTTTCCGCCCCACTCCTGTGCAATACAAAGCCTGCGCGTGCAGATCCACAGCTCCCACGCATCATGGACAAGTTCCTGCAGCGCAATCCGACATGGAAGACAAAGACGTACGGATCGATCGTGGCAAGCGCTGCAAACAAGAAGCCTCCGGCCAGGTCCACGCCGGCGTCGCCTCAACGCCGGCCGTTGCAAAACTCAAATCTGGCGGATCCCAAGCGGCCGGGCCAGTCACCCCACTGGACGCCTCCACCTAAGGCTCAA
Organism: Drosophila baimaii; assembly: GCA_018874675.1. Lineage (NCBI taxonomy): Eukaryota > Metazoa > Arthropoda > Insecta > Diptera > Drosophilidae > Drosophila > Drosophila baimaii. The sequence continues at coordinate 18,968 of JAEIIU010056727.1, forward strand.
TCCCAGAGTTCGCCAGGTTGGCTGTGCATTACTTTTTAGGAGAACTAACAAATATTAAGTTTTAGTTTCGGATGCGTAGCTAACCCAAAATTCGTAGTCTTAGTAAAGCAGAAAACAAAAACAAAAACAAAAAAATAAAATGGATCAGAAGGCAATGCGAAGAAGTGACCCAGACACCGCTAACCAGTTTTATTCTCCCTGGATAGCCGATCTGCTGGCCAGAGCTCGCGAGAAGCTCCAGCCCACGACTGCCGCCTCCAAAGTGATCTCCCAGCTGCGCTCCGAATCGAAGGAAGATTCACAGACAATGTCCACCGCAGTGGCACCGAAACAGGTAGGAGCAGCAGCAGGCGGAGCTCCAGCACAGGGCAGCACCACGCCCACCAAGCCGGATTCGCAATTAATGCGCATGCAGGAAGATCTCAACAGTCCCAGCGCTGCGGTGCGACTGCGCGCTTTACGGGCCTTAAAGTAAGCTAATATTTATTTATTTATATAAAGCTAGCTTATAGTTAAAACTAAAAACTAACACTGTGTTCAATGAGCCTTAGCTTCTAAGGCCTTTCGCTCGATTGGAGTAAAGTAGGCGGATAATTTTTAATAATCTACTAAGGCCCCTATCTCGTATTCCTTGCTTGTACTTTCTTGGCTAGTCCCAAGGCGTAGCTTCAAACTTCATAGAAATTACGTCAAAAATTAACTTGAAAAATATCTCATCTTTTCAGGAGTCCAACAAAGAGTGCCTATAACAACTTTGACGTGTCCCGTAACGAACATAGCATAATCACCATGGATGAGCGCAATCCCAAAGAGCTACCCACCCTGCCAGAGCTGCTAAAGGATGTGGTTATCTATGTAGAGGTGCGCACTGGCAATGATAATCGTTCCGATGGTGTGAGGACAGTCATTGCCAAGATGGGAGCTCAGGTCAACGATCGCCTTAGGCGGTAAGTGGATCTCTGCAAATGATTGTGCAGGAACGCCCCCTAATTAAAGCCTTTATGTTTTCCGTAGCAACACCACCCATGTCATCTTCAAGGATGGCCTACTCTCAACGTACAAAAAGGCCCAGGAGTGGAACATACCCATTGTATCGATACTGTGGATTGAGGCCTGCAAGGTGCAGCGCAAGCTCTGTGATCCCCACCAGTACCCTATCAGCAATATACACAAGTACGAGTATCCAGAGCTCTATGGCAAGATACCGGTGAGTAATGAATGCGGGGTAAACCTTCTAGCTGGTTTCTTTGTATATATAAGTACTTATAGACTTGGTATAACTAGCTGTCGTTGTTAATTATGTGATTTACTATTACTTATAACCATGAGGTTGTGGGTTTTTACAACCTACATATGGAAATTCGCTTGAAATGCCAAGAGCTTGATCTCTGCCATAATATAAACATTACAATTAATAAATAATCGAAAGATAGGCGTCCAAAACTCAATCTATTCGTATCGCAACAAGTTCCCAAAGCTAAACAACGCTTCCAGCGTTATCTACATACATGCCAACCATGGTATCATTACTGTGTACAAATTCATCAACTCCACTTGAGATATGGTCTGGATATTGGATGTGTTCTCCACTCGTACACATTATATTTCCAGACGAAGAGCAAGAAAAGAAATACGAAAAGCCTTTAATGAGCCTAATCGTTGGCACTATCAATTTATGGCTCTGCGTCGGCACAGAAGCATTAACTCCACTCGAGAGATATGCCCCCCCAACTAATGGGTCATTGGTGGCTCAATTGTTTATTAGTTTATTGGTCACATAAACTTTAAAGTAAGGGTATGGAAATTTAACAAGAGATAGCAGCAAAGAGGTGGCCGCTTATCGACCACCTTTCTCAGCGGCTGATGACCACAAATGGTGGTTGTCGGAGTGCGAGTGGACTCTGGCCCACGGCACTTGTGGAGCCGGAATGATTAGTTAATCCAGAAAATGGCGAGCACGAAACGCAGGGCCGTGGGCCGTCTGAAATTGCACGTATCTCAAACACGGAATACGCGCGCAATATTGGGAACTCTTTCGTGTCGGACAGCTTCTTATCATCGGGTGACAGCAAGTCAACTGGTCCGCGTTATCTAATTCAATTTGCTTGCGCCGCGCTCGCTTATCAGGTATCGTAGGGCCTCGGCGAAGGCCAGGCCAGGAAGTTGGCCGGACGAGGCCGGCGCTGTCCGGGCATGGGCGGATGAGAGTGGTCGAGAGATGCTCGTTTGAATGCGCTTTGTATTTATTGCTTAAACATTAGACAGTTTAAAAAGAGACGACGACAACAACAAGCCACTGGTTGGTTGGTGGTGGTCGGTGACAACTTAAAACCTAATTCACATGCACGTTTGTTTACAATCTTTCCGAGAAGCAGCAGCAGGCTACTGCTGCTCCTCCGGTCATTTACATAACTCGCTGGGAATACGGTAGTAGTACAGCTCACAGATGCACCGCAGTTGTCAAGCTTCTTTTCTTTTTTTATACAAACTCTTACACTCTACGTTAGATTATTTAGATTCTCGTGTGGGTGTGGGCTCCGGGTGATGCTGCCTGCTAGCCAGACCAGCTAGCTTCTGGATCTGAGATTTGTACAATGCCCGCTTATATTTACAAGCCAGAAGTTTGCTCTTTAAGTACAATGGAATCTTTGAATTTACACTAGGGGTAGTGTGGTGGTTTATGAGTGCTGCGTGGCGGGCGGTATGGTGCTGCGGTGGCTCCTCACGACAGCGCCACCTCCAGGCACATCATTATCAGGAATCCAGAGACAGTGCCCCACGTGGCAATCGTTCCATTGCCGCTGGCATGTGCCTCGGGCAGAATATCGTCCGACACAATGTAGATCATGGCTCCGGCCGCGAAGGACAGGGCGTAGGGCAGAATCAGGTTGGCGAAGGTCACAGCCACGGCGCCCAGCACGCCAAAGATGGGCTCCACCATGCCCGAAAGTTGTCCGTACCACAGGGCCCGTCCCACGCTGAATCCGGCGGCGTGCAGGGGCAGACTGACGGCCAATCCCTCGGGGAAGTTCTGAATGCCAATGCCAATGGCCAGGTTGCGGGCGCTCTCGAAGGTCGAGGAGTTGGTGGTGCCGATGGCTCCGAAGCTAACGCCCACGGCCAATCCCTCGGGAATGTTGTGCACCGTAATGGCCACCACCAGCAACATGATGCGCTTCCACTGGGACAGCGCCTCGGCGGCGCGCTGCTGCTCCTCGGGCGTGGTGTAGGTGCACTGCTCCATTTCGTTGATGCTGCCGCCCTTCTTGCGGCGCCGCGACTCGCCGCTGTGCTGCACGCTCAGGCAGTCCGAGAAGCTGTCCAGGCTCTTTGAGGCCAGTCGGTCGGTGGCGCCATTGCGCTTCAGGTCGTCGATGGCTATGTCCGCCTTGTCCTTGTTCGTCTGCGTCATCTGTATCATCATGTTGGTGCTGTTGAGGCCCAGATACGACATCAGCTTATCGCATCCGTACACAAAGATTGATCCCAGCAGGAATCCTCCTGCCACGGGCAGGAAAGCGTAGACTCCGTATAGATGAGAGCTCTCAGCCATTTCAATGGCTGGCTTGAGCAGGGACCAAAACGAGGCCGCAATCATCACGCCCGCTGCGAACCCCAGAGCCGCATCCAGTGACCTCCGCTGGTTGCCACGGACGAAGATCACCAAAGCGGCGCCGGCGGCCGTCAGGCCCCAGGTGAGCAGGGTGCCCAGCAGGGCCTGGGTCACGGGTCCGTAGCCGGGAATCATCTTTCAGCTTCTCGTGCTCGTCTCCGGCTGGTATTGCTTCCCAAAGGCCTATTATTTCGCGTGTGCGCGGCGAGAACAAGTTTCTTAATTGTTTGCTCGTCGTCGCTCCAGCGGCAGATGCGCACTCAACCGGGTGGGAGGGGGTCAGGCTGCAGGGCGAAATGTGCCACGTTCTTGGGACACTGATTCCGGGTAAACAAACAGAAAACAGCTTTCAACGGGGCTCGGGTTTCGCTCTCTGTTTCTGTTTCTGTTGTGTTCTCGCCCTCAATGGAATTTCCGAGTGAAACACTTGTTGCTTATCGCCGCCTACGCCGCCCACTGCCTTCAGCGGAATGGAAAAGAGTTCTCTATGTCTAGACGGGAATATTTGGAAACGCGTAATACTGTTCGGTTGCTTAAAAGGTCTAAAAGTTCTGGTGGAGCGCGGTGGAAAGTGATGAATGAGCCGCTGACTGAGCTGACGGCCCCACAAAAAGCTATTCTTATAGGGCCGCTGCCTTCGTGCCCCGGCTATCGATAGTGTGTATCGGTGGTGTGTATCGACCAATCGATTTTAGAGATGGCAGCTGCAAGCGCGATAATTAACGGCTTGCTGAGTTTGAATTTTTTGAAGTATTTCCATAATTAATTAATTAATTAAATAGTTTAGCTGCTTATTATTAATTAAACTTAGTGGCTGTACTAAACTATCGAATGCTGATGCCAGCTGGCAGCCATCTCAAACGTAAACAATCCCATAGATAACAACGTTTTTATTTAAACAACGGGCAAGATATCACGTAGTTATAAACAAATAAAACAGTGTTTTCTAGTCAACATGACTGACAGAGTCGGGCAAAAAGTCGGCAACATCCGCAGCAGCACAACTAACAATAACACCAAAGGGCATGAGCTGCCGTCCACACTGGCTCCTGGCTATTAAATTATAAATAACTACCATTTGTTGCAGCGCGTTCGTTGTATGCAATCGGACTATGAGCTAAAGAAGTGGGTGCCGAAGCGCCCGGTAACGCCCACATCCTCGAAGGACACTGAGCCAGGATCGACCAATAAGAAAACTCAGCCGGGAACACAAACCACAACACCAAAGGTGCGTATAAGATCCATATATCTTTCTTCCCTATCAAGGATTTTAAATTTATATTTATTAAAAGTGGAGAAACATCGATTTTAATCAATGTAAAATCGATTTTCTCATAAAAAAACAGAAAACTTTGATTATTATTCTCCATCTTTAATATTTATGGAAACTATGAATACTTAAATATTTGAATATATTTATAGAGTAATAGCTGGTCAAAAACGAAATGTTCTTTCTGTAATCCAACTTTCTAAAATGCTTAACATTTATTCCTTTGAATTTAATATTCCATTCTTCAGTTTTTTTGTAAATAATACAAAAAAAGTAAAGTATTTTAGGTGGAAGTCTATTATATTCCAACTACCCTGCATATTGTTGGAAATATTAGTTACTTATACTGAAATTCATTCAATTTTATCTTTTTAAATGGGGAAACTTTCCAAATATTAACTTTGCAATTAATTAGTATAGAAATTAATTAAATCCACATTTTAAACTCTTTATTTTCCTGCAGAATGACATCAGCCGCTTTTTCAAAGCTCTCAATCACAAGATTTCCACCGATGATGATGCAACTGAGTCGCCAGCGACCAAACTACTCAACAGGTGAGTTTATAAATACAGGTTTTCTCAAGTAATAATAAATACTAACATAACTGAACTTGTAACAGGATAAGCAGTGGTTCCTATACTCCGTTGCCAGCACTGGCTCCTGCCCAGCAAAAGGACACCAGAAATGGCAGTGGCGATGCTGTGGCCGAAAGGCAGGTGCAGGCGCAAAGGAGCCTTCAATTCGCGGAGAACTCAAACAGCAATACACCGCAGCCGTCGAGCATTTCGAAACCACGACGGAGTACAGTGGAACCAGCTCCGGTTACGACCACGCCAGTTCGCACCAGTCGCCGCCGCAGCTGTGCAGCGGATATCGTCAGTCAAACACCCACGACAGAGCCTCGAATGACTCGCCGCAGGAGCTCGCTCCTTATTAATTCGGTATCGGAAGCTGCTGAAGGTGCATCATCGCCACTCTTGGAGCCCCGAATGACTCGCCGTCGAAGCTCCTTGCATTTAGCCGGCAAGCCGCCAGGAGATTCAGGCCCGAAACAACCCATAGAAACCATTTCCGAGGAGCTGGCTCCTTTCGAAGAGGGCAGAAACTCGATTGTGATGGAGATCACTGAGCTGAACCACAAAACGAATTGCGTAGAGCAGTCAATAGAGATTAGTGCGGTGCAGGCCGAGGTTTCCCACATCGCTGACAAGCGCGGCACCCTTTACACCTCCGAACCCATGGAAATTACGGCTCCCAGGCGTCGCAGTGTAGCTACCTCAAGTACCATCCTAGGGGACGACATGTACGCGACAATGGGCAGTCCCGTGGTGAGCAATATAACTACACAGACATCGAACTCCACCATGGAGGATCCACTCACACCGTTATTCAGTTCGACTCGTTTGCCCGTGGCAAAGTCCACTGGGAATCGGAGGCGCACCCTCTTCAACTTGGACATGGATGTGGTAAATGAGAATATCGAAAGGATGAACGAGTCCCATCGCAGATCCCTTGCCCTGGCCAACGAAGCCGAGCTGGGCGAGTGTCGCGAGGTAGTCGAAGTCGAACCTAAGCAAGTCACGGAGACACCCTCGAACGAGCCCAAAAGAAGACGCCTTTTCAATCCAAATGAACAGGTGGTAATTTCACCGGCAATAAGCAATAAGAGGAGTCGTCTAAGCATGACTGGATCGACGGGCTCAGTGCAGAAGCGTCGTCGATCGCTGGCTGTGAATCCAAGCACTCCCAGCATTCCATGCACCACTCAGACAACTTCGGAGGCCCTTGCTCCTGTTGCAGCCGTGCCAGAGGAGGAGCAGGAAACTAATGCCGACTGCCTGACTCCCGATGCCATTCCCGATGAAGAGGAGGTTTCCATACCTGCCCCAAATGTAGACAACCCAAAGCCAGGCAAGCCAAAGGCCCTAATACGCACTCTGGTGCACACCAACATGCACCAGGAGCAGATCCAGGTCATCCACAAGGTTGGTAGCACGGCGCAGTGACCACGTTATCCACCACCACCAACATCGTCCCACTGTAGCTGTTGTAGCCTCCCGACTCTAGTTATAGTTATAGATTAGTTTAGTTAGTAATCCGTTTTAGTTCTCAAATTTGCATATTCGCGACTCGTTAATGGCCCCATATTAATTATTGATTAAGCATAAACAACACTCGGTAGATTGGTAGCAGCAGTTCCTCCTTTTGTAATGTCCCAGACGGGACAATAACGAATAAACTTGCATATCCTCCCCCCCCACTGGCGGCCTTGAAACCTAATCGAAAACAACCGCCTTCAATCAATCCCAGGCCCTGCGCAGGTTGCGGGGAATGCGGCTGGATCCGACCGTTACCCAGCGCACCACCCATCTGGTTAGCCTGGAGCCGCGCCGTACTCTGAACCTACTGCGTGGTCTGATGCGCGGCGTCTGGATCGTTAGCTACCAGTGGGTGCTGGCCTCGATGCGGGCCGGAAAGTGGGTCAAAGAGGAGCCCTACGAACTGACCAGGTTCTCGCGTGCCATCGAGGTGAGTTCGTCTGCCGCCGTCTCCCATTCCACCGCCACTTCTGATCCTCTTTTGTTTTCCTCTTTCAGATTTGCCGCTGCGAGCGCCAGGCCTTTGGCATTCACTACAAGTGCGAGTTGTTCCGCTTCATGGAAGCCTTCTATGTGTCGTCCCTCTGCCGACCCATTCAGTTCAACAACATGAAGGAGCTGCTCCTGCTGGGCGGAGCCAAGCTGACAGAGAATCGCTTCAAGGCCAAGTACGTCATCGGGGACAAGCGTCGGGCGGAGGACGAGCGCCTCTACCTGTCGCCCTACTGGGTGCTGGACAGCATCACCAATATGCAGATCCAACGATTCGGAAAATACCTGATGAAGAGTGCCATAATCACGCCGCAGGGCATCTTCTACAATAGTGTAAGGGATCGCGAGATGGAGCAGGCAGAGGAGTCACGTAACCAGCACAAACACGACTACATTGATCCACCTTTGATCATGGATAAATAGATCGAGGACCCACATTTGTTCTCTGTTTAAAAATTTAAATTTTATCGCAAGCAGCAAGCGAATGTGCATTTTTCATTATTCACACAACCTGTATCAATTTTTGTTTGTTCCAGAATCTTAATACGCATATGTAAATATATTTGATTTTAACCATAAGTCTGACTCGACGAATTTGATTAGTTTTAGGTACCAGTTGTAACTCACTTCATTCATGTCTACATTTATATTATCTTTTTAATTAGTTTATGAATTTTGAAATCAGTTTTAATTTAAATATAAAGAACCTTTGGGAGCCAAATGGTGTTGCATATTTAATATATTTTCGTTAGGAAACTATTTTATCAACTAAACAAATACTTATGATTCGATTTTTAAAAAGAAAACTGCAATAAAAAATCAAAAACTTAAACAACGAATGTTTTTATTACTGAATTCATTGGCTTTCCAAGTTAAACATACCTTTAGATGGTATTTAAAATATTCCTCCACATGTTTTTCTAGACAAAAGGAAATCCTAATCCAAATCCCTCTTCTCCCAAGTCAAACACTCAACCTTTAAATGCCTTCTCAGTTGCAAAGGATCGCTTTATTCAGACGATTGAGGTATTTGTTGTCAGTTTTCAAATGTACCATGGCATAACTATAAAAGGTAGCCTCATCACCTGCGTTGAGGACTCTAAATATGCGCCAGAAAGAGAATGCACGCGAACGACTGCACAAAAGAGTACAGCTCTCTCTCTCTCTCGACAAGGCTACCTGCTTATAATTGTATCATGGGTTGTACTCTTCAACTTGGTTTCTTTGTACTCTGCGGCTTCTCGGCGATAAGGTGCGTCTCATGCAGTTAAAACTTGAACTGGAACGTGATGATGTGATGTGATCAAGCGCTGAAAATCAAAAAGGCAAACAACCAAAGAAATGGGTGCTTTAATGGCTTTTGGCAAAACGAAGAACAAATACAAAAATGGGGTTTTTATTTTTTTGTAAATAAAGTTATCGCATCTATTCTGGTTCTTTTTCTTGTGTACAAAGTAGTGGTGTGTGCAAAATATAGGGTAAGATAAATGATACATATCAAAATTAAAA
>JAEIIU010056727.1:28010-62148 GCA_018874675.1 Drosophila baimaii
AAGTCAACTTCCCACCATATCATATATAGTAAACTAAAGATCGACGGGGAGATGGAGGAGGAGTGGTTGTGTTTCTCAGTGTGCACTCTCTCATTCCGGGGTATCATCCACCTACTATCCAACGCCCCGTTAGGCGGCCTCGACTGCATTTAACATTCGTATCCGACGAAACTCCTTTCGATGGAAGAAATTAAACTTTTGCTTTTGCTGGAACATCATCTTATCGGTCATCTTGCGCAGGACAGGTGTTGTTGTTGCTGCTGTTGTTAGACTACTATTGTGCTGGCTGCTGTTGCTGCTGTTCTTGAGTGGTGGTGGCTGCATTAGGATGTTGATTACTTGCTTGCTGCTGCTGCTGCGGCTGCTTGTGGTGGCTGAGTTGAAGCAAACTTGCTACTTCTTGCCCTTGGTGGCCTTCTCGGCGGCCTTGGTGACCTTGCCACCGGAAGCGTCCTTGAAGTTGACAGACTTGATGACACCGACAGCAACGGTCTGCCTCATGTCACGCACAGCGAAACGTCCCAGAGGGGGGAACTCCTGGAAGGACTCCACGCACAGGGGCTTGGAGGGCACCAGGTTGACGATGGCAGCATCGCCAGACTTGATGAACTTGGGGTTCTCCTCAGTGGTCTTGCCGGAACGACGGTCGACCTTCTCCTTGATCTCAGCGAACTTGCAAGCAATGTGAGCGGTGTGGCAATCCAGCACGGGGGTGTAGCCGTTGGCAATCTGGCCAGGGTGGTTCAGCACGATGACCTGGGCGGTGAAGTCGGCGGCTCCCTTGGGGGGGCTGGCCTTGGAGTCACCAGCGACGTAGCCACGACGCAGCTCCTTGACGGACACGTTCTTGACGTTGAAGCCAACGTTGTCTCCGGGAACGGCCTCGGTGAGGGCCTCGTGGTGCATCTCCACGGACTTGACCTCAGTGGTGATGTTGGCCGGGGCGAAGACAACAACGGTGCCGGGCTTCAGCACACCAGTCTCCACACGACCGACGGGTACTGTTCCAATACCGCCAATTTTGTACACATCCTGAAGGGGCAGACGCAGGGCCTTGTCGGTGGGACGGGCAGGGGGCAGGATAGCGTCGAGGGCATCGATCAGGGTCTTGCCATCGGCGTTACCGTCCTTGCGCTCCACCTTCCATCCCTTGAACCAGTTCATGTTGGTGGAGGGTTCCAACATGTTGTCGCCGTGCCAGCCGGAGATGGGCACGAAGGCGACGGCGGCGGGGTTGTAGCCGATCTTCTTGATGTACGACGACACCTCCTTCTTGATTTCCTCGTAACGGGCCTCGCTGTACGGGGGCTCGGACGAGTCCATCTTGTTCACGCCGACGATCAGCTGCTTCACACCCAGGGTGAAGGCAAGCAGGGCGTGCTCGCGGGTCTGGCCGTTCTTGGAGATGCCAGCCTCGAACTCGCCGGTACCGGCGGCAACGATCAGCACAGCGCAATCGGCCTGGGAGGTACCAGTGATCATGTTCTTGATGAAATCTCTGTGGCCGGGGGCATCGATGATGGTCACGTAGTACTTGGCCGTCTCGAACTTCCACAGGGCGATATCGATGGTGATACCACGCTCACGCTCGGCCTTCAACTTATCCAAAACCCATGCGTACTTGAAGGAGCCCTTGCCCATCTCCTGAGCCTCCTTCTCGAACTTCTCGATGGTACGCTTGTCGATACCACCGCACTTGTAGATCAAGTGGCCGGTGGTGGTCGACTTGCCGGAATCGACGTGTCCGATGACGACAATGTTAATGTGAATCTTTTCCTTGCCCATGTTGGATTACACGATGGCTGCACAGGTGTGTGTGTTCGTTTCGATTGGGGTGTGTTGGTATAGGTGTGTAGGTTGGGCAGCGTGCGAGAGAGGGGGGGAGAGAACAAACGGGTAAAACAATTCGTTAGCATTCGGTTAGGGTAACAACTCATTATTAATTACTATCAGTTAGCTGGAATACAACAACGTTTTTATTGCTTTGCGCATCTATATTCGTACTTTCGACTTTTGTTTGCGTGCACTCAACCTAACCTCAAACCCTGCCTCGCCGCACAAAACGTGTTTTCGCAGTGTCGGTGTGTCGGCGGTTTGAGGTTAGGTTGAGCTGCCGCATGTGTTGGTGGTGGAAAAGAGAGAGAGGGGAACAACTAATTGTTGGACCATGGCAACTAAATACAAGAAACGTGCAAAAAAAAATTCTTTTGAAAACTTGATTTTCTCAGCGATTTTGGTATTTGTGCTGTCGTCAAAATTCTTCAGTAGCAGAACTGTAAAATCATCATCATGAAAAATCAAGAATTCAAATTAATTTGCGCAAGGAAAATTCCAGCAAATTTTATAATCTCTTTTTCGCCAATTCATATGCATATCGGCGCGTGCTTGTGTGTGTGTCTGTGTGTATGACGCTGTTGCCGGCCGGAGGGAGAAAGATAGAGAGCGAGCAAAATGGCGGCGACCCACAGAAATGTGAGTGTATGCATGTGTATGAACGATCTCGCCGCGGTGGCACAATTGGAAATGAGAGAGAACGAGATTTGATCAAGAATGAAAAGTGCAGTGGGCAGCCATTTTGACAAAGTCAATTAGAAAATCTAAGGAAAATTAGCAAAGGAATGTGCGAATGTAATTTCACAAGTCATGCCAATAGCCGGAGTTTGCCCGCAAGAGCCACATTTTCGCGTGTTGCTAGGAAAGATTTTTCGCCCATTTGAGTCACACCACCGCTACGGGGGTCGCCATTTTGAAATTCTACGCCACATACAGATGGAAATCGGAAATTGTATATGCAAGTGCAAGACAAAACCACGTTTTTCGAACAATCGAAAGGTGACTGAAAACCTTTGCAGATGTTCCCTTCAGGTGTTAATTAGCACATCTGGTGGATGACCCCTGCCTGGCATGGCGAGGGCGTGGCAAATTAATTACACTAATTGCACCATATTGCGGGTCGAAAATGCGGCTCATCAAGCCGGAAAATTACTAATCAACTGCGGCATGGTAGAACAATGAGCACGAGACTTGATATTTCGCATGTGCAGACTGCCACGTGTTTGCTTTTCGCTTGCTGGCTGGCCACCGCAGCACCTTTCACTTTGCGACCTCGTTGGAGGTTATCTCGCAGATGCACACACACAAAGACACGCCGAAATATGCACCGATTTAGCGTCCAAACTGCATATTTGTTATTAACTGATTGCTGGCTGTATTTCGCTGCACTGATTCACCAATACTTTACATATATTTTTCACTATTCCAGAAACTTACTCTCAAATAAGTTGATGAGAAATCACGAACTATATGCGGCGACGATTGCGAACAAAGTGGACGAGAAAACGGAAAGGGCAAACGCAGGAAGTCTCAGAGCTGCCATAAAATCGAGTCCAATTTTAGGTAATCGATGCATCGGCCAGTCTGGTCACTTTTAAGAAAGTCAAATTTTTTGGCATTTTCCCTTTTTTCAGAACCACTTAGCAAGGCACACCACCTTTGTAGTTCAGTCTCAAATTCGGCATTATCGCAAATATGTTCGAATTTAAAATATTTTATGGCATTTTCAAGCCGAATAAATATTTATATTCATAAGAATCACTAGAATGCTGAATTTATAAATTAGTCGTGAGGATTTCGGACAAATTAACAACTAGTCGATAAGTGCTATCAATATATCGAAAAAGATGGCCAAAGGTGGGAAACTTTGCTGAACAAAGTTCAGACAACTCGAAGTAATCAAATATCGATAGTACATAGTCATTCACAATAATTTTAAAATAATAATTTTATCGGAAATAGTTTTGTTAGATTTCAATCGTGGTTTAAATTTATGAATTTGATCTGAATCTCAGAGTTGAATTTCGATTCTTTTATTAATAATATCTTTCTTTCATAAAGATTAATTTTTGTATGTTATTTATATTTTTAATTTCTTTGTGTTTATAGTTTATTTTTTAATTTCGATTCTGTTAATAAAAAATTCTTTCTTTCATAAATATTAATATTTTTTCTTTACATTTTTATTTCCTTTGTGTTTAAGAATATTTTAAATATTATCACAGCAACACTCACGTTTTTTTCGACTCTGGTTAAAAATGAGTAACCATTTCCCCCCTTTTATAAGCGGACAAAGCTTTTGTGTGTATTTTATAAGTTTGTGAAATTAATTTAGTAATTATTGGAATACTAATTTCTGTTATTATTGTAATCTATCACAATGGTGATAAGATTATTATCAGGCTAGATAAGATTTTTATTGATATTTTTATTGCAGAAATTTATGATAGTAATATATCCTCCATGTTTATATTAAAATCCCTTATAAGGTTAAGTTTAGGATAAGATAAGGTAAATAAATTTGAAATTTAAAAATCCTAAAAATATAAACATCAAGTAAGCTGTAAACAGATTTAATATTACATGTAACAACCAAAAGCTCCCAATTTTTTTTTTAATAAAAAGCTTTCCCACATTCCCTTAGTGCCCGCGCCTGGCCACACTGCTGCGAAACAACGAATAGAAAGCGACGTGGCGAAAGAATCGAAAAGCAAAATCAATCGTCAAAAAAAGTTTTACCGGTACGGTTCTCAGTTTTTGTTGTAGTATTAGTAGGCAGCCGACAGCCGCCTTGAATTTTGAAATTATATTTATCTGAGATTCGTGTGAAACGATCCCAAGCAATATCAATTATGTTGCGCCTGACAGCAGCTTTGCTCCTCGTCAGCTTTATTGCCGCCTCAACCGGCGCGGAGCAGGATGTCCTGGACTTGGGAGACGATGACTTCGTTAGCACCCTGAAGCAGCACGAGACCACCTTGGTTATGTTCTATGCCCCCTGGTGAGTCAATGGATGGGGAGGGGCGTGGCTGCGGTATTTGCATTGCGTGTGCAATTCGGCCGCAATCAGCTTGTTGCGTCCGCAAATTAATTTAATTCCGGCGCTGCTGTTGCTGTTGTTGCCTTGCAATCGAAACGTAAAGTACACGTCAGCGTTTGCCGGTAAAAGGGAAGAAAGAGAGGAGGAGGAGAATCACAAAGATGACTTGTCAGTGTTGTTGGCGGCGGCGTCGGCCATTTTAAAGAGCGGGTTGTTAAGTTCACACAATTGTACATCTCTACAGTTATGTGTGGTGGGTGGGCGAAGAGATAATGATGATAAGTATGTATGTGTGGATATCCTGCTTTGTAATCTGAGGGTTTTCATTATTAACTCCGCTTGGAGCGCCACTCCGCTGGTACCCTACCAAGATATGTTTATTCTTGAGCTCAAAACTGGTTTTCTTCGCTCTCCCGCTTGACTAGATTTATTATTTCTATTTGCACAAGCGAGCAACAATATGTTTGTCGTTTATCAGGCGGAAAACTAACACATCACACTTGAGCAATTAACTTGCCAAGTAAATAATATGCCGGCCGGCGTGTGAGCTCTCGAAAATCCCCAAAAGAGCTGTTGAACTACTTTCGGATGGCATTATAATACGCGCACCATAAACCTTATCAAGTAGTGGGAACATACTTAGTACACAGGGGAAAGGGGAATTATTATTAGTATTATTATCATTATTATTATTTATAATAATATTATTACTATTTATTACTATTATTATTACTGTTATTATTATTATTATTATTAGAATTCACCAAGGTCTTGATTTTAACCCTAGATAGGTTCAAGCTTAAAGATTGTTAATTTTTCTGGGGTCTAAAAATATATTTCATATAAGAAAAAATGGTCTACGTCATTAATATTTTATGCCTACGTTTCATTATTATATTTCTTATTACTTTCATAAATTTGTTCTATTTTAAAAACCATAGTTTCTCGATTCGCTCACAGTTTCAAGATTAATATTTCGAACTATATTTTTTTTTTTCGTATGTAGGCTTAATGGTCCTAATGTTAGAGTGAGCGTTAGAGATAAGGCTGCTGGCTGATAAGTCCCACACCCTAACGTTAATTACTAGCTAGTTTTTTTCGGGGGATGTTGTCTCTCCCCAAGTTGTGATGTGTTGATAAAAAATGATGTATTAGAAAGTAGTTTTTGATGATGTGACGTGTCTTAACCTTTTACTTTTTCTTCTTTTTTTTTTAAGGTGCGGCCATTGTAAGCGATTGAAGCCCGAGTACGCCAAGGCAGCGGAGATCGTCAAGGACGATGATCCGCCAATCAAGCTGGCCAAGGTCGACTGTACGGAGGCTGGCAAGGAGATCTGCAGCAAGTACTCTGTCAGCGGCTATCCCACGCTGAAGATCTTCCGCCAGGACGAGGTGTCGCAGGACTACAATGGACCACGCGAAGCTGCTGGCATTGCAAAGTACATGCGCGCCCAGGTAGGACCTGCCTCCAAGAATGTCCGCACCACCGCCGAGCTGGCCAAGTTCCTGGACACCAAGGACACGTCCTTGTTTGGTTACTTCAGCGACAGTGAGTCCAAGCTGGCCAAGGTCTTCTTGAAGTTTGCCGACAAGAATCGCGAGAAGTACCGCTTTGGACACTCCAGCGATGCCGATGTCCTGAAGCAGCAGGGCGAGACGTAAGTTTAGAATATTTTCAATTATTTAAAAACAATTTGATGACGTTTATCCTCATGTCTTGCAGCGATGCCATTGTCCTGATCCGTGCCCCCCACTTGGGCAACAAGTTCGAGTCGTCCACCATCAAGTTTGAGGGCAGCTCTGATTCCGATCTGACCACCTTCGTCAAGGAGAACTTGTAAGTGCACAGCAGCCCAATCTGTTCGAGCAAGCACTCATTTTCATCCCTCATAATCCCTTCCTTAGCCACGGTCTGGTGGGTCACCGCACTCAGGATTCGGTTCGCGACTTCCAGAACCCTCTGATCACTGCTTACTTCAGCGTTGACTACCAGAAGAACCCCAAGGGTACCAACTACTGGCGCAACCGCGTCCTCAAGGTGGCCAAGGAGTTTGTGGGACAGATTAACTTTGCCATCGCCTCCAAGGATGACTTCCAGCACGAGCTGAACGAGTACGGCTACGATTTTGTGGGCGACAAGCCCGTGATCCTGGCTCGCGACGAAAAGAATCTCAAGTACGCCCTGAAGGAGGAGTTCTCGGTGGAGAATCTGCAGGACTTTGTGGAGAAGCTGCTGGCCAACGAGTTGGAGCCGTACATCAAGAGCGAGGCCGTGCCCGAGTCCAACGACGCCCCCGTCAAGGTGGCCGTGGCCAAGAACTTTGACGAGCTGGTGATCAACAACGGCAAGGACACACTGATCGAGTTCTACGCCCCCTGGTGCGGTCACTGCAAGAAGCTGACCCCCATCTACGAGGAGCTGGCCGAGAAGCTGCAGGACGAGGAGGTTGCCATTGTGAAAATGGACGCCACCGCCAACGATGTGCCGCCCGAGTTCAATGTGCGCGGGTTCCCCACCCTCTTCTGGCTGCCCAAGGACGCGAAGAACAAGCCGGTGAGCTACAACGGCGGCCGGGAGGTCGACGACTTCCTCAAGTACATTGCCAAGGAGGCGACCACAGAACTGAAGGGCTACGACCGCAGCGGCAAGCCCAAGAAGACCGAGCTGTAAGCTGTAAGGCGGCCGTCAACTATAGCATTTCCATATTTTTGTAAAATCGAATGCATTCTCTTTAGCATACTTGAGCGGAAAATTGTATTAAATTATTTGATAGTGATGAACGCGCATACGAACACAAATTGATGATTATGTCGCAGCAATAAACTTAATTCTTCATTTAATAACTCAAACAGAAGGTGTCGTATTCCTGGCGTACTCTCAGTATCTATGCATTGTCTCCTGCAGGTCCTCGAAGTGCTCGTCCAGCATCAGGCGGTACCAGTCCGCCAGGAATGTGTACTTGCTCCAACCCTCGAAGACCTCGTACGCCACCTCACCCAGCTTGGCATCGAATTCGAAGAGGAACACGGTGTTGAGGCAGTCGATCTGGGCCATGAGCTGGGAGATGCAACCCAGCAGGCGCACCATAAAGTTGGCGCAAACACTTGTGGTCCATTCGTTCGCCTGCAAGTTTAAAGGATCGAAATTACTAGGGAATAAAGAGGAGGTAGTCATGGGGCACACTAACGCAGTCCTTCCACAAATCCCTGACGGTCGTCTTCTTGATGGCAGTCACATAGGCATTCTCGTTCTGATAGGCCACAAATATGTTCTTGATGTTCAGCAGGAAGCACTTGCTCCACCATTTGATGGCTTCGCTGCGGTTGTGCTCCGCCCACTCCAGGCGGTTCATATTTTCCTTGCGCAGCTGCAGCTCTGCCCAGTCATAGCCAGGTCCATTGCTAAGGGAAGGAGAAGGAGGAGGAGTTCAAGTAAAAAAAGAGAGAATCTAGCTGCTTTCTTGGGAGGAACGGGACTCACAACTGGCTGGTACAAATCTCGGCCAGCACTGGTGAATCGAAGACCACAGTCCGGCCGTTTATGTTGATGGAAAAGACGCCATTAAAGCGATCAGGCTCCTCGCATGATAGACTTCCGTCGGTCACTACGAGTCCAGTTTCTGGAAAGCAAAAAAAAAAAATACGATATTATCCAGGAACTACGTGAAAAGGCGTAACCTACCAGACAGGCAGTACTTGTGCAGCCTCTTCAGGCGCGACTCCTGCAAGACCCGCCGCAGATTATGCTCCTCGAAGGCTTCCCCCGGCCGTGAACTGGCCACACGGCATATGTATGTGGTGTTTCGGTACCGACTCGCCGCCAGGGTCCAGCCCTCCTTGTGCTCGTAGGGAGCGCACATCATTAGCTCCAAAACCTCGCTGGTGCACACAATGTCCGCATTCACCTCCGTCCGCATATGGGTCGCCTTGAGGAAGGTGGACTGGGAACGTAGCATATACAGCAGCAAGTTATCCAGCAGCCTTGCCGATGGCTGGGCTTGCTTGGCGGGATCGCAGTCGCGCAGATAAAGTGGAAACTTCTGGACTGGCGGCACCACAATGTAGCGCATTTCCCGCGTATGGTTTTCAAAGTAGCCACACGGCGACAGACTGTAGCCGCCGTGCGACGCGGGCTCTGAACAGGTGGGGAACGCGTTCCTGTCCTCGTTCGAAATGCTGTGGGCGTTAATGTTGAGAATGTTTCGGTGGTTCCAAAACATGTTAAATCTTTTAATTTAACCAAAATTAAGTTGAACTTTTGTTTTTTTTTTTTCAAGAAGAACCGTTGGTTTGCGGGCTAGTGCGCTTAACAGCACCATCAATATGTCTAACATAGAGCTGTAAAAAGATCAAAGCTTTCGAGTTCGAAAATTCGACATAAAGCGTAGATGTATACATATAAAACTTAACATTTCAACAACTAGATATTTTAAACTAAATAAATTAATAATAATAATATATATAATACTAACTATAATGTCAAAAATTATGTTTCGCTTGTTTTATTTTCCTATATGTATTTAATTAATAAAGGTAATATTTTGCCATTAATTCCAGTTAATACCAAGTTAAAAAACAATTTTTTTTACATTTATATTTCCATTTTCGTTAATGTTTTGTTTTATTTTAACCCATTCTTAGTGTTCAGTGTATTGCCAAAATTGCTCGAAATACCATCAGAAAATTAATTTTCCCACATTTATTTTTATATTTTGTAAATTAATAAATCAAACATATTCCTTTAATTCCATCAAGATAAAAATAAAAATGTGATTTATAGTTTGATTTTTGTTAATGTTTAGTTCTAGTTAAAATCGTTTTTAGTGTTCAGTTTAGTGATAAAATTGCTCTAAACAAAAACAAGAAATTAATTTTCCCACATATTTTTCATATTTTTAAATCAAGTATTATTCCGTTAATTCTAGCAAATTAAACAAATTTTTATATGTATATAATTATTTCCATTTTGTGCTTATTTATGTCTTTATTATAAGACGTTATTGTGTTCAGTGTAGTGCCAAATTTGCTAGAAAAAAAACCAACAAAATAATGCAAAACCGGCCGGCAAAAAATGTAAACAAAGCGCCAGTGATGCCAGACCAGCGAAACAAGATGATCCCACCAGCTAGCTGGCAACGCCGTCGCAAGTGCTGCACGTGTTTTAAAAGTTCGCGTGTTTTGGTTGTGGTTGCTCTTCATTTCGGAACGTTTGTGCTGCAATTTAACGAGAAATAGTGGAAAGCTTATTGAAATATCATTCAAAATACGACCCACTGGTGCCTGGAGAGATGGAGGTGAACGCCAGCAAGCTGCGGTTCGGCGCACAGCGACTGCTGCAGCTGACGGCGGAGGAGCCGCACAACAACGTGTTTTCCGAAATACTACAGAAGTTTATCAAGAAGCAGGTGGGTTTTTCTCCACCCTTATCTGGGAATCCTCCTTCTAATATGCGTTGTGTGTGCCTGGCAGAAATATGTAACGCAGGATGTGGAGCGCCTGCTCCGCGGGCTCAGTGAACAGCTGCCTCTGGCCGCTTACACGGTGCCCGTGGCTGTGTGCTTCGAGGAGCAGTTGCTGTTGCTGCTATCCATGGCGCTGCGCTGGGATGCGGCGTCTGGGCGGAGTTTCCGGCACTACCAGCAGGAGTGTGCCGCTCTGGCCAAGCTTATGGATTTCTCCGTGGATGCACAAAGGTAGGGGGGCTTCCTTGAGTTAGTAGATTCCTTTTTTTTTTAACTCAACAACTTTATATCCGCAGATTTGCCAAGAGCTACTTTCGCGGCAAGCCAGCTCCCTTTGGGGAAAGCCAGAGCCCCGACAGTTTGTCCAGCAAAAAGTTAAGGAACGGCAGTGGTGGCACCTCCAGCTACCCCGACGATCTGGAGCTCATCGCCTGCTGCTATCAATTGCTTAGAAGCGACACGCCCTACTTCCGCGAGCTGTGGGACTGGTCCTCCTTTATCGCCACTCATGCTCACTCCCATACCTCGTGTCCGAAGACGCAACTATACTGCAACCACATCATGGCCATGCTCACGAACATGACAGCGCCCCAGCTGAATGCACTGAACGACAAAGTTTCCACCGCCACGCGCTTGGAGTTCGACGGAGAAAAGGAGCGGGCCTGGATCGCGGCTAGGAGCAATGGCCCTAGCCCTAGCTATTGCCCAGATGCTGCCGACCAAATGCTGACCCTTCAGCTGGAGGGCATCAATCGGGCTGTGACCAACATCGAGGGCGTTCTGCTGCCCACATTTAACCAGGAGAATCTTGAGTTCTATGCCAGCACCGATGGCTGCTACGATCGCATAGTGAAGGTGGACTCAACGGTGGTCAACCTGCGAAGCATTGCCCTGGGCGTGGCAGCGGCCAAGCCCATTTGCCTCTCCGGACCCGTGGGCAGTGGCAAGACCACGCTCATTGAGTATTTGGCCCGCAAAACAGGACGCATTTGTCCCAAGCCCAAGGAGTTGGAGACTAGGGAAAAGGCGCTAAAGAAAGCGGAGGAAGAGGACCAACTGCTGACGCCAAAAAAGAAGAATTCCAAGAAAGTAACGGGCAGCAAGCGCAAGCTGGAGGAGTTGCCCTTGGAAGAGCTGCTCGATGTGGGAGATGCGACGCAGAGGAATGGCTTTCTACGCATCCAACTGGGAGATCAGACCGATAGCAAGATGTTGCTGGGTCAATATCGATGCACCGATGTGCCAGGCGAATTCGTGTGGCTTCCGGGAGTCCTTACGCAGGTGAATACCCACACACAGGGTGACGTTACGATTTCTTTAATTAACTCTACTTCCTCGGCAGGCCGTCATGCATGGCTACTGGCTGCTGCTGGAGGACTTAGATGCCGCCGCCCAGGATACGTACACAATTTTGAGCAGTCTCCTGGAGCGACAGTGTCTCAGTGTGCCCGGTTTCCGGGATTCCGTGAAAATAGAGCCCGGCTTTCAGCTGTTTGTCACAGTGAGGTGAGTGAACTCTCCCCGTGCCACCTGGTAACCACACATAAATACATATTTCCGCTCCCCCCTAGAACCAACAAGTCGGCCAGCAACTCGAGCACCAAATCGCTTTTCTCCCTGCTGGATAAATACCTGTACACCATCAATATCCTGCCCCTGTCCCGCAACGAACTCTGCAAGGTGGTGAGCACCAACTATCCCAAGCTGGCCACGGTGGCCAATCGCATAGTGGATGTGTTTCTCACCTTCTCCAGCGGCGATCACACGTCCGCGGATAATTTGCGGAAGCAGGAATCGGGCGACAAGGCTGACAACACGGAGCAGTATGTGGCGTTGCCCTTCGAGCAGGTCTCCCTGGCGTCCGGTAGCACCAATTCTGGTCGATTGGTGTCCACGCGTGACCTGGTGAAGCTGTGCCATCGCTCCGATGCCCAGTTCTCGGTGACCAGCGCCGAGTGCGCCTACTTTGTCTTCCAGAATGCCGTGGATGTGTTCTGCTCCTATCTGCCGCAGAGCAAGGAGAAGATCAGCCTGATCACCAGCATCGGGGCCAAGCTGGGCATAATCCGTTCCCGCTGTGAGCACTTTGCGAGCGAATACAAGCCGGATGTGGAGTTCGGGCTGGAGCACATCCGCATCGGGCGAGCTAGCCTGCTGGCCAAGTCGGAGCTGCAAGGCAGCAGCAGCAGTGAGAATGGGAATGAGGAAGAGGAAACCTCCGAGCAGGACCTCAAGCGACAGAAGCTAACGCAGCAGACCAGGCGAGCCATTGGCAAGATGCCAGGCCACAAGAAGACCACCTTTTCGTTCACCCGCCTGGCCAGCTGCATCCTCGAGCGGATAGCCGTGTGTGTGAGCCACTCGGAGCCGGTGCTGCTGGTGGGCGAGACCGGTGTGGGCAAGACCTCGTCGGTGCAGTATCTCGCAGAGCGTACGGAGCACAAGCTGGTGGTGGTCAACATGAACAACCAGTCGGATGTATCGGATCTGGTCGGTGGCTTTAAGCCCGTGGAGCTGAACTATGTGCTGGAACCGCTGCGCCAGGAGTTCGAGCATCTGCTGTGCGGGACCTTCAATGCGGAGAAGAACACGCAGTTCCTGCGCATCTTCGCCACGCACTACAACAGCGGCCGCCACACGGTGATCATCCGCACCATGATCAACATCTGCCTGCAGGTGGCCAAGAATCCGGAGCTGAAGCGCCACCAGTGGCTGCCCCGCTGGCAGACGCTGAGCGAGAAGCTGCAGAAGCTGCAGATGCAGCTGGACAAGAGCATCAATATCTCGTTCGCCTTCATACCCGGCTCCCTGGTGAACTGCATCAGCAACGGCGACTGGGTGCTGTTGGACGAGATCAACCTGGCCTCGGCGGAGACGCTGGAATGCCTCTCGACCATCCTCGAGCCGGAGGGCTCGGTGGTGCTGCTGGAACGGGGTGACTTCACGCCCGTGAAGCGGCATCCCGACTTCCGCATCTTCGCCTGCATGAACCCCAACACGGACATTGGCAAGAAAGACCTGCCCGTGGGCATACGTAATCGTTTCACGGAGTTCTTCGTGGACGAACTCACCACGGATGCGGATTTGAGCCTGCTGGTGAGCGACTATCTGGCCAATACGGGCATCCAGCGGAAGTCCGTCCACAGCATTGTCCAGCTGTACAAATCCCTGCGTCGGCTGTCGGAGCTTCAGCTCAACGATGGCCTCGGCAATCGTCCTGTCTACTCGCTGCGCACCCTGTGCCGCAGCCTGCGTATCTGCGCGCGGAATCTCTGCGGCTCCATCGAGCGGAATCTGTACGAGAGCTTCTGCCTGAGTTTTCTCACCCAATTGGATCCGGAATCGCATCACGTGGTGCTGTTGCTCATCCAGAATGCGCTGCTGTCGAACGCCAAGGCTGTGTTGAGCAAGCAACTGCCGCAGCTGGGCGAGAATTATCTGGACTTTGAGGGCTACTGGGTGCAGCCGGGCAGCTTGGAGCTGCAGCCGTGCACGCACTACATTCTCACGGAGAGTGTGAAGAAGAACCTGAAGGATCTGTCGCGCATCATCTCGATTGGCAAGCTGCCGATCCTGCTGCAGGGCCCCACGAGTGCGGGCAAGACCAGCTTGATCGATTATGTGGCCCGGCGGAGTGGCAATCGGTGCCTGAGGATCAACAACCATGAGCACACCGATCTCCAGGAGTATATCGGCACCTATGCCGCCGATTTGGATGGCAAGCTAACGTTCCGCGAGGGCGTTTTGGTGCAGGCCATGCGCCACGGCTTCTGGATCATACTGGACGAACTTAATCTGGCCTCCACGGACATTCTGGAGGCCCTCAATCGCGTGCTGGACGACAACAGGGAGCTATATATCGCGGAGACCCAGACGCTGGTCAAGGCGCATCCCAACTTTATGCTGTTCGCCACCCAGAATCCGCCGGGACTCTATGGCGGCCGCAAGACCTTGTCGCGTGCCTTCAAGAATCGCTTCATTGAGCTCCACTTCGCGGACATACCGCGCGTGGAGCTGGAGACCATTCTGGAGAAGCGCTGCCTCATACCGCCCTCCTATGCCCGCAAGATGGTGCAGTGCATGACGCAGCTGCAGCAGCATCGCCAGAACACCGCCAAGCAGGTGTTCACCCTGCGCGATCTCTTCCGCTGGGGCAACCGCTACACGCATGCGGATAAGTCGCTGCACGAGGACACCAAGTACGACTGGAATCAGCATCTTGTGGAGGAGGGCTATCTGGTGCTGTCCTCCAAGGTGCGTTCGCAGGACGAACACGAGCTCATTGAGAAGACGCTGCACGCCAATTTCCGCAAGAAGCTGGATCTGCAGCAGCTGTTCGACATCCAAACGGCCAGGGAGAACTCCTCCATGGTGAGCAGAAGGATACTGGATGCCATCAGGAACTTCAAGCTGCGCGGCGACATTGTTTGGACGCGTAACATGACCCGCATGGCGGTGCTCACGGCCAAGGCTTTGGAATTCGACGAGCCAGTGCTGCTGGTGGGTCCCACGGGCTGTGGCAAGACCACTGTATGCCAGCTGCTGGCCAGCATTGCGGATGTCCAGCTGCGCATCCTCAACTGTCACATGCACACCGAAGGAGCGGACTTCCTGGGCGGACTGCGTCCCTGCCGCGGCAAGGAGTCGTCTAGCCAGCTGTTCGAGTGGGCCGATGGTCCCCTCATCTATGCCATGCAAGAGGGCTCCTACTTTATGGCCGATGAAATATCCCTGGCCGAGGATTCGGTGTTGGAAAGGCTTAACTGCATCCTGGAGCCAGAGCGCACGGTGCTGCTGGCGGAGAAGGGCGGCGTAGCAGAGGTGGATGTAAATCCCGACTTTGTGGTCCAGGCCAAGCAGGGCTTCCAGTTCCTGGCCACCATGAATCCCGGTGGAGATTTCGGAAAGAAGGAGCTCTCGCCTGCCCTGAGGAATCGCTTCACCGAGGTCTGGTGCCTGCCCTCCGACAACAAGGAGGATCTCATTGCGATCGCCCACAACTGCATGAGCCGCAGGGGCGAGGGTCAGGAGAGTCAGGAGGATTCTCTGCACTCGCACAAAGTGGCCCAGTATCTGGTGGAGATAGTGTTGCATATCCGCGACTGCAACGAGAAATTCAAGTTCTCGGTGCGCGACATCCTGGCCTGGGCCAACTACATGGTCAGCAACGGCAGGCTCAGCTTTGCGGAGCAGGCCATCTTTGGTCTGGAAACCATTTTCTTGGATGCCCTGGAAATGCTGCCCCACGAATCGCAGGAGCAGGTGGAGCGACTTAAGGCCAGGATCACCAAGGAGGCTGTGCATCAGGCGGGTCTGATCCTGAACCAAAGGTTTTCACTGGAGGAAGTGCTCCAAAAGCGAGGTGTGTCCGTCCAGCTGGATGAGTCGCGCTTCGGCATTCGTCCGTTTTTCATAGAAGTCAATCCGGAGCGCTTGTCGCCGGCAAAGGCGGATTTCCTCTTCGATGCTCCCACCACCAAGCAGAACCTGTTCCGTCTACTATCCGCCCTATCGCTGCACAAGCCCGTGCTTCTCGAGGGACCGCCGGGTGTGGGAAAAACGTCCATTGTGGAGAGCATTGCTGCCGCTATTGGCTACCAGATCGTACGCATCAATCTCTGCGAGCACACGGACTTGGCTGATCTCTTTGGCACCGACCTGCCGGCTGAGGATAACCTGCTTGAATCCGAGGTGGCGCTTACGGGTCTCCGGCAGATGGGCAGTTTTGTGTGGCGCGATGGTCCACTGCTGGCCGCCCTGAAGGCAAAGAATACCTGGATTCTGCTGGACGAACTGAATCTGGCCCCACAATCCGTCCTGGAGGGTCTAAATGCGGTGCTGGATCATCGTGGCGAGGTCTATATACCGGAATTGAACAAGAGCTTCCACTTGGCTGGCTCCACACGAATCTTTGCCTGCCAGAATCCCCTCAAGCAGGGCGGCGGACGCAAGGGCTTGCCCCAATCCTTCCTCAATCGCTTCACCAAAGTCTATCTGCGCAAGCTGACCA
Source organism: Drosophila baimaii (assembly GCA_018874675.1). Lineage (NCBI taxonomy): Eukaryota > Metazoa > Arthropoda > Insecta > Diptera > Drosophilidae > Drosophila > Drosophila baimaii. Next base: position 44,356 of record JAEIIU010056727.1, read on the forward strand.
CCGAGGATCTGCTGCATGTGGTGAATGCCAAGTATGGGACGTACTTTGAGCAGCTGAATGGTCATTTCCTAGAGTTGCTGGACGAGGACACCCAGGGAAATCTCTTTGATATCTACGAGGGAAAGGGAGTCAAGGCTCCCACGAACAGCTTCGATTTGGCAGCTCGCCTGGTCCTCTTTTCGGAGCAACTTGATCGCGGTGTGGCCTCCATGGAATTCGGCTACAAGGGCGGACCCTACGAGTTCAATTTGCGTGATATTCTCCGCTGGTGTGATCTCCTGCACAACCCACAAACTGGTTACATCATGGCCCCTAAGTCGTCTGCCTTCCGCCCGGCTTTCCAAGACTTTCTGCTGACCCTCTACGAGCGGATGCAGCTGGTCTACTACCAAAGGATGCGCTGTGACCAGGATAAGCTGTATATACGCAACGTCTTCTCGGCTGTCTTTCAATGCGATGCCGAGCATCTGAATGCCATTGCCGAGGATGTGGCTCTCTATTGGACAGCGGATAAGGTGTATCTCAATGATGTGGTCCTGCAGCGAGAGCAGGGCGATGCTCTGGACATGGAGCAGGCGCCGCCCATGCTGCTGGACAGCCAGAGGCAGCTGCTCAAGCAAATCGTAGAGACCGTGCATATGGAGAAGCCACTGTTGCTCTGCGGATCCACGGACAGTGGCAAGACCAAGCTCATCGATGCCCTTTGTGTGCTCTCCAATCGGGTGTGCAACACGGACATTATTGATGACTCGGTTACGGGTAGTTTCCAGCAGGTAAGGAGCCTTGGGGTTTATAAGGGATATATCCTAGGAACTTCCTAACTATTACCCCTTTTTAGATTGACTTGAATCGCCACCTGGAAGTGATTTACAAGAAGGTGGAGAGTCTGATCTTTGCCAGTGTTCAATGGGCATTTGTCCAACAGATTCATTCGGAGTTTGTGGAGAAGTTGTGGAACTCCTGGAGCAGATACAATGCCCTGGCTAAGGTGACAACAGGTGAGAGAGCAACCCATTATCTATCCCTAAGCATATCCTCAAGCATATCTTTCCTCCTCCTAGAGTCCCAGCAACACAGCGTGTTGGATGAACTCAAGCTGTTTAGCGAGCGTTTGGGCTCACTTGGCCGGATCATCGAGCAGCTGGAGGCCACGCCAACGCCATGCCAAGTGGAGGCCTTCCAGCAGCTGAAGGATACCAAAGCGCAGTTCTTCCTACTCCAGGCATACATCAAGTCCGCGGATTCACTCAACACGGGCGGCTCCTTTGAGTGGGTGGACTCTCGCATCGTGACCTCGCTGAAATGCGGCCAATTCATATTGCTGGAGCATGTTAACCTCTGTTCGTCGGCTGTCCTGGATCGCCTGAATCCTGTGTTCGAGCCCAATGGCAGCCTGCTGATCGCTGAGAAGGGCATAAGTGCCCAGGACAGTGCCGAGGTGGTTTCCAAGTCCCCCGGCTTTCGGGCCTTCCTCACTGTGGATCCCAAGAATGGCGAACTATCGCGAGCTATGCGCAACCGTTGCATTGAACTATCCCTAACCAGGGACGCCTACTCGGTGGATGATATGCGTGCCTTTGTCCACGAACAGGGTGTGTACCAAACGGAGGCCATAGACTGCATCCTGGGCATCCACAAGGGCATCAGCCAGCTGACAGAGTTCAATAGCTACACCATCTCGCACCTGACCCAGTTTGCATTCCTGAGTGCGGCCTACAAGCGGATTGGTTACCATCTGAAGCGGGCCATCTATGTGGCCGCCATGGAGGTGTATGTGTACGCGGCCAGCACGGATTTGATGGGCTTTGGACTGTCCTACTATCAGAACAAGCTGCGCGAAGTGGTCCTAGCACAGACAGAATTGTTTGAGGAGGATACTACCACAGCTACTGCTCCAGAGGATCACCTTAGCCATGTCATTCTGAGCACGGGAAACCTCGACTCTTTGGCATTGATCAAGCGGCAAGCTGTGGTCCTGAAAGTGCTCCTGGATGGAGCTGATAAGCTGATACCCGAAAGGCAGTTAGCAGCTCTCTTTCAGGAAATGAAGAGCCTAAAGCTGGACGAAGTAAAACCACAGGAACTGATGCGGCACTTCCTCTATATGCTCTACGAGTCCTCAGCCTTTGGCGACTTGGAGTTGAGACATCTCTATCTGCAGCCTTGGCTAAAAGAGCACCGATCTCTCCAAGAGTTATCCCAAAACCTGTACTCCTGCCTGCAGAAGAGGAGGAGATCGGAATCGGAATCTCTGGTAAATCTGCCCTGGAATCGCCGACTCTTTCCCCGGCTTCGTGATTACGCCTTAGATACAAACAGCATTGGAGATGTGAATTCTTTAAACCTAAGCTCACTCTTACTGGCACGCCTCTTGGTGGCTGAAATCCCTACGCTCGCTGCCACATCTGTACAGGATATGGATGCTTTGCAGTATTCGCAGGCCCTGCAAAAGCAAAACGTGACCGAGAAGTTTGCCAATGACTTTCTATATAATCTAGCTGGCTTCCTCCAGGGACTCCATAGCTTCTTGTTGGAGAACTTGGAGGCAGCTGAGTTGGAACTGCCGCAATATGCTGAGCTGGTAACCCGCTTCCATTGGTTCAATCGTTTGTTGGTCACGGCACAGCAGCACAAGCTGCTGTACAACGGTGTGCTGCATGTGCCACTGATGCACCAGATGGTGCTCCATTTCCAATGGCTGGAGAAGCACCTGTTGTCGCCCGTGCTGGATTTAACGTCCAAGACTACCTCCAATGAGAGCGAAACTATTCGCAGGAGAATGCTGAAAATAAAGGAGTACATTGAGGAAACCAAGCGACCCCTGAACGTGTCGTGCAAGATATACTCCAAGCAGTTTACCCAGTTCCAGCCCTACTATCAGGAGCAACAGGTGAGTTGAAGTCAAGATTGAATTACTAAGATAAGTAACGATCATACATTTAAATTGCCATATGCAAGCAATTTTTCTGTTTCTGACAAAAAATGCGTTCACTCCGTTCTCACAAAAACTGAGAGCGTAAAAATCTAAATATACAATACACTTCCATGTGTGCGTAAAGATGTCGAATGCGTGAGAATATGTGTATACACATACAGCGTTGGCTGACGCTGTATACCTACAAGAGAGCGACCGGATCTAGAGTGCGCCCTCTCTGTCCCTATGGTAACAGTGCCTGTACTCAGCGATGGGTGTAGCGTGAAAAATACGTGTGCAAAGAAATTGTATGGCGTGCGGCATCTTAGTAAATAAAGCGTCTGGTCTAGAGCTGGCTTCTGACAATTGAAATGTAAAGTCGTTACGTATCTTGCTATCTCTTTCGTTGATTGTTTTTTGTTCACAATGTAAACCCCGTGTAACATTCTCCCTCTCCTAGATCCAACTTCACAGTGACTTATCGGAATTGGCAGCCTTGCTCAGTGTGGTACCCATCTATGCCAGTTTGGAGCTTGGTGCCTGGCTAAAGAGATGGGCACTCCTGCAGACGGACGAGGCGAACAAGTGGCGCTCGTTCCTGCGCAGCCACACTCATGGCTTTCAGCTGAAACCCTTCGAATTGTGTGGAACCCTGACCAATGAAACTCTGCAATCCTGTCTGCAGAGACTGCAAACCAAGCTAAAGGAGGCCAATGAAAGCCAAACCGAAAACGGCCTAGATCTAGAGTTGGATCTCAATGCTATCAAGGCGCTCTTAGCAGCCGACACAGAGGATAATCCGTCGTCGTATATACACCCCGAGAGTGTGGCCTCCAATTCGCCACCGCTATTACTCGCTGCCTTGAGGGAGCTCTTCGTGGAGCGCCTATTAATGGGAACGCTACGCGAGGACTTCGACGAGCAGGTGAATCCCCTGTACACCGATCAGTTGCTCACGCTGAACAGCAATCTCTGGAACTGCCTGAAAACACTTGACAGTGCCTCCCACGCTGAGATTACCAGGGCGTGGATTGAACTGCGGAAGGAACTAACGCAGCTGCAGGGTCAGGAGGAAGTTGCCACATTGCTGCAGCAGGTTAGCAGTAGCTACAAGGGTTTGCGCACCTATCGAAGACAGTATCGTTCTTCCATGCAGTGCTATCAGCTGGAGAATCTCTCCACGCGTCTGGACTGCGTGCAAGGTCCCGCGGGAGAAGCTGGCACTGACATCTCCAGTCGCTATAGCTATCAGGGTCCACCCCTGTCGGGTGTCTTCCTCTCGCTGATTTGTCAACCCAACGGACAGCTTCGATCGGTGCCCCTCAGCGAGCTGCAGGAATGGCGCTCCTCTTTGCAGCAAACTCGTCAGCTGCTCTGGGAGAACTCGCATCTTCTGAGTCCCAGATATAGTGCCAGGATCAACCGGTTGGCAGAGGCACAGGAGAATGCCAGTCAGCTGCTGCAGGAGGTGGAATATGTTGGCCACTTAAGTCGGCGGGAACAGAAGCCAAACGAAGGCTTCGAAAGCTGCGCCAAGGAGCTGACAGAGGTGCTTAAAAACCTAAAGGACGATGCCCTCATCACGGACTCCATGGCCACCGCCTTTAATGTGGCTCTCTCTAACGCTTTGGTGGGAGCCCTTGAGCTGTGTCTGCTCACCCATGCGCCTCTGATCGATCCCGTGGAGAAGAACCGCCTGAAGAACCAATATATAGCCGAGGATATCGCCTGCCTTGGCACCCTGACCACCAGCTATGACTTCATGAAGATCGTGATGAAGTACAGGCATTTCGGAGCCGAAATATACGACCAACTGGAGGCCAGGTTGAAGGTAGCGCTTCAGCGGCAGCAGCAGCTCTCCCAGAAGCTGGCCCTGCGTCCAGAGCAGTGTCTGTATGCCGCTCTCGTGCAGGATCTCACCCACTTCCTGCACTCGAATGGCGACTGCGAGACCCTCTACAAGCTCTTCCTGCTCATCCGCTCCGAGTGGGGTAACTTTATGGGTGCCCAGGCGGCGACAAGTGGGCAGCTGAAGAGCAGCACTGAGGCGCTGGGCAAGCTGGAGCTCTGGCTGGCCAATGCCCAGAGATTCGTCCATCACACCCTCTCGAAGTACTCGGCCTATTACCAGGACTTTGTGGAGCCCATCAAGTGCGCCGTGAACCAGCTGCGCTTCGGCTTCGAGTCCCTCAAGGTGGTCTTTGCGCGAGTCCAGCAGGCGGGCAGCGTCGCTCAGGCGGAGCAAATGCAGGAGACCATTGCCGACATCGTGCAGTTCCCCTCCCAGCAGCCGCTGGTGATCAGGAACACCAGGCTTTACGCCTTACTAGCCGAGCTGCCGCACAGCGAGTACGAGTACTTCCGCCTGCTGAAGGCCAAGCTCAGCGAGCTGAGCAACTACATCTCCCTGGGCAGTGTGATAGACGAAACCACCTTTGCGGCCTACGACGATGCGCTGAGTATCTGCAACCAGACGTGGCAGCAGGAGGAGCAGCGTCGCTGCCAGCTCAAGGCTGAGGCGGAGAGTCTGTATGTGACCAGGACCAAGGGAGGCGTGGAGAGCGAGGAGCTACAGGAGCTGCACGAGATCGAGCAGAACTTCCCCACGAGCCTGGACGAAGACTTTGCCGAGTTCGTGTCGCAGCCCACGCTGGAGCAGGTCCTGAAGCTGGACAAGAAGGCGAGTGCCAAGGCCAAGCAGTCGCAGATAGTGGTGGAGGAGGATTACGCCTTCCTGGCGCGCAACTTCATCGCTGTGATGTGCCAGCACACGCCAGTTTACTACAGGGAACAGCCTAAGAGCTCCAGGGAATCGGAACTCCGCCTACTCTCTCCCTACCGCGCACGCTTCCAGGTGTTTGCCCACCTGCATGGCCACTACAAGGCGGCGCTGGGCACGAGCCTGGATGAGAGGGCCTGCAATGGCCTGGCCTTTGGGCTGGCTCTGCAGCAAAGGCAGCTCAAGGATATCGAACTGGAGGAGGGAGTGACTGGTGCTCCTTACGACTTCTACAGGGACTCCAATATAGGTGAAATCCAGAGCTGCCTGGGCGTAATGGAGCGCATTGAGAAGCGTGTGATGGAGCAGCTGGAACTGTATCCAGAGCATGCCGGCTTGGCGGACATCAAGCTGGTGATAGGCCGCATCCGCCATCTGCCTGCTCACGCCTCCGTGGTGCGCTTCAACACGGGCTTCCAGCTGCTGCGACAGAAGCTGGCCCTCTGGAACGAGGTGGCGCACAGGAACAACAATCTGGTGACGGAGGAAACCGAGGTGGCCGAGTTCGTGCAACGCTGGACGCGCCTGGAGCTGCAGCACTGGCGCAATTGCCTGGGTCAGACGGCTGCCCAGGTGGAGCTGCAGGCCTATCGCTACTGGTTCTTCATCTACAACCTGCTGCAGCAGTTCCTGCAGCAAAAGCAACTGGATCAGTCCTACACGGACATCAAGTTTGCCGAACAGCGCTTTGCCCAGGAGCAGCTGCTGGACGCCCAAGATCTGGGGCAGGCGCAACGCCTGGAACTGCCGCAGGTGGTGCGCATCCTCCGACAGTTTGTGGAGGCCTCCAGCTACGGCGACTTCCACATTCGCCTTCAGCTCCTGCACGGCTTCGAAATGTATCTGCACAATGTGGAGCGGGCGGGAAAGATTGAGGGATTGCCACCGCTCATCGCCGCCCTGCACAACCTGCAGCTGTATTTCTCGCAGTTTGCCGGCGAGGTGGCGGACGCTGTGAAGCTCCGGCGGTCGCCCATCGAGAAGAAGCTCAAGGAGTTCGTGAAGATCCAGAGCTACAGCAAGGATCTGAGCTACTTCAGCATGCGCAACAGCGTGGCCAGCGTGCACCGCAACCTGAACAAGTTTCTCAAGGAGTACCGGCTGGCGCTGCAGTCGAAGATCACCGAGGTGTTCCAGCCCAAGGACTCAACGGCCAAAGACTACACCTTTGGCAGCGACAAGGGCAAGGGCCTGAGGAACTACAACAAGATGAAGTATCTGAATACGGAGCGGCAGCAGTTCGTAGCCAGCGAGAAGCTACTGGAGAAGTACGCCCTTCGGCCGGAGTTTGTGTCGGAGAACTCGCTGCTCCAGCGGCTGGACAAGCACTTCCGCACTGCCCGTCATGTGGTGAAGGAGACCCTGGGCCAGGTGCCCTATGGCGAGCTAATCACCGATCTGGACGACCTGCTGGCCAGCCAGTTGGAGCGATGCGAGCACTTGCGTGCCCTGAACGTGGATCGATCAAAGGAGAGGCCGCAGCAGAAGCAGGAGGCCAAGCAGATCCTGCAGCAGAAGCGCAAGGCCCTGACGGATCTCTTCAAGACGCTGCATCGGCTGGGAGCCAGCTACAAGACTGGCCTCATGGAGCTCTCGCTGCGCGCCGAGTTCGAGGACTTCCAGCTGCCGCCGTACTCCATTCGGGCCATGTTACCGCGCCTGCATCCCAGTGCCCAGGAGTTGAACGAGCACCTGGACCTGTACTACATGAAGAGTGTGTTCAAGCTGAAGCTGCTCCAGAACATTATGCTGACGCCGCTGTCGGAGCTGGGACCGCCCAATATCGAACGCATCAAGGGCTTTGCCGTGGATCTGTTCCTGTTGGTGCAGCAGCAGCGGAAGCAGCTTTCCGGCTCCACCAAGGAGTTGCATGAGCTGCGGAACGCCCTGGAGAGCTTGCGAAAGCTGGCCGAGATCGTGCCCCAGGCAGAGAGTGATCCCGGGACACTGAGCTTTGCCAGCACTGCAGATGCGGCGGCTCTGCTCAAGCGTAATCTCTGCCAGATTCATTATGTGATGAAGCAATGGCAACTGCTCCTTAGCTGCGCCCCAGGTTCGGTCAAGGAAGGCAACAGCGTCTTGGTAAGGAGTGTTCCCTTGCCCCTGCTCGAACTCCAGGATCTGAGTGGACAGATCCTGAGCAGCAGTCAAAAGTTACTGGGCGAACTCAACGCCAACAGCCTGGAGTTCCTGTCCAGGGAGAAGTTGGATTGCCACGCCAAGAACTATCAGCAGATTTTGCAGACCATTGAGAAGGCGTTGCAGGTACTAAGAGCAGGCCATCCCAACGACGATCTTCCCGTGGCGCAACCCCTGCTGGAACTGCTGGCCAATCTGCGAGCGGAGCAGCCCTCGGAGATTGTGCCCGAGGCCATAGATCTGGCCAATGCCGACACAGAGCTGGCCAACATAGTCCACAGTGTCCTCATATCGCTGCAGAAGATTTACAAGCAGCATACCGCCCAGAAGGAAGATCAACCGAATGGTGTGGACGCCCAGGAGCAGCAGGAGGCGTTGCGAGAGCAGCACCTGAAGAAGTGCCTCACTGGGGATCTGACCTCGGATTGGCAGCTGCTTGGCCTGCCGCGTGTGCTCGGCAAGCTTGCCAATGTGCTGCTCGTGCTCAAGCACTCCCACACTGATGCCGAGGGCCAGGATAAGTTACTCTGCGTGCGCCGTGCCGTCGCTCTGCTGCCCGTCCTGGAGCAGTACCAACTGCTGGCCGACTACCTGCTCCTGCAGCAGCTGGCCACCCATAAGGTCTCCGCCAAGATGCTGTCCATTGTGTTGACCGTTTTCGTGGAGATCGGCAGCAAGGGCTTCTGTGTGCCGCCCGATCTCATGCAGGACGAGGAGGGTCAGTCCAAGCAGGACTCGAAGAACGGCGAGGGATTCGGCCTGGAGGACGGCACCGGGGAGAATGATGCCTCCGACAAGATCGAGTCCGAGGATCAGCTGGACGATGCCAAGCGGCCGGAGGATCGCAAGGACGAGGACGACAAGCAGGAGCCCGACTGCAAGGAGGAGAAGGGCATCGAGATGAGCGACGACTTCGATGCCAAGATGCAGGACGTGGACAAGCCCGAGGAGGATGACAGTGGGGAGTCCGAGGACGAGGAGGATCTCAATAAGGAGATGGGCGAGACGGAGGAGGGCGCAGAGAAGCTGGACGACCAGATCTGGGGCGATGACGAGGAGGAGAAGCCCGAAGAGGAGCAGGAGGAGCCCGAGATGAACGAGGAGGATCAGGGCAAGGGCAGCAAGGATGAGAAGGATGCGCATAACGATCTGGACACCAAGAACGATGCGGCCAAGGAGGACGGCAAGGACGAGCACGAGAAGGACGGCTTGGATGCCACCAACGAGCCGAGCGGCGAGGACAAGCGCAAGGAGCAGGCCAAGGACATTGACGACATGAAGGATCCCGAAATGGATGAGGAGCAGACGAATGCCATGCACAACGAGCTGGAGGAGCCGCCCGAGCCCGAGGAAATGGACCTGGGCGAGATGAATAACGTGGACGAGGGCCACGACGATCCGGAGGAGCAGCCCACGGATGAGAATCCCTTCGACATTGATGCCATGAAGGAGAACATGCAGCCTGCAGAGGAACCCGAGGCAGATGACGAGGAGGAACCTGCCGCTGAGGAGGCAGATCCCCAGAGCGATGGCACCGACTCCGAAGAGGATGAGGCGGGCACCGAAGCCAAGCCAGGCCAGGAAGGCCAAGACGAGGGCGACGAGGCAACACCCGAAGACGACAAGGAAGAGCCCGAGACGCAGACACGCGGCGAACTCGAGGAGGAGGAGGAGGAACCAAAGCCAGAAGAACCCGCTGAAGACTCCAAGGAGGAGGAAAAGCGCGAGGAGAAGCCGGAACAGCATACACAGTCCAAGGACAAGGCCAGCAAGGAGGAGAATGTGCAATCCATGCCGGAGACCGATCAGAGCAGCTCCGCGGATCAGGTGCAGCCACAGGACCAGGATATCAAGCAGGACCAAAAGCTGGACGAGCAGGAAACGGGCGAGGAGAAGGATGGCGTCGGTCAGGCCGAGAATGACGTAAGTTTTCGGGAAAACCAATAGATCCTTATATTGATTGAATCACCTTCAATTACAGACCAACGATGGTGGCCATCAGGGCGTGGCAGAGACCCAGGAGACGGTGTCCCAGGAGGAGCGCAAGAACGAAAGGCAAACGCAGGAGAAGCGCAAGCAGGGACAAACTAACGAAGAGCGTTCCTTGGGTGAGTAACAGCTTTAGTTCTCCATAATTCCTTAAGCCCTGAACTTCTCTCGTGTCCTCAGGTGAGGCGGAAAAGAATAAATTGAAGCAGCTCAAGACAATTGATCAGCTGAAGGAGTCCAAGGAGGCGGACGACGATGCCGATCAGCAGCAGCCGGAACCCAAGGATCAGGCCGAGGCTGAGGAGTACCAGCATGTCAAGGAGCCCAAGAACAGTGACAAAACCACCCTGGATAATGCCACCGAAGAGCAGTCGAAAAAGATCCAGCACCAGGAGGATGAGCAGCCAAACGAAGAGGAAGCCGAGGCGGAGAATGTGGAGGAATTAATGGAAACCGAAGAGCAGCCCGCAGCCGAGCCAGAGGAAGATGCACAGCTCGAGCAGCTGGGGGCTGAAAAGACGGAGCAGAAATCGGACAAACCCTCCAAGACGGAGCAGTCGAAGGAACGCCTGGAAACCCCCGAGGGCATGGAGATCGAGGGCGAGGTGGTACCCACCATGACAGTTCCCCGCAGTGCGGAGACCACGGCGCACAGCAAGTGAGTTGCGGCGTGTTTGCGTTATTTAATCCAACTTAAACTAACAAATATCCTTCCCAGTACCGAACTCCTACTGGACAAGAGCTCCTCGCAAGCCGAGGAGCTGAGCTCGGCCGAGCAGATCGAGCTCAGGCAGCAGTATCACCAGCAGTTGACCACCTTCCGGGGGGTAAGAGAACCCAAAAGAAACCCCTTCAAAGTTACTTATGATTCTGGAATCTATTTCAGGCCCAGCCGCTGCACGAGGACTACGAGAGCTGGCAGAGCATCTCCAACCGGATGACCCAGAATGCCCGCGAGCTCTGCGAGCAGCTGCGCCTCATCCTGGAGCCCACCAAGTGCACGCGCCTGAAGGGCGACTACCGCACCGGGCGACGCATCAACATGAAGAAGATCATTCCCTACATCGCCTCGCAGTTCCGCAAGGACAAGATCTGGCTGCGACGCACAAAGCCGGCGCAGCGTGACTACAAGATCACCATCGCCATCGACGACTCCAAGTCGATGCATCACAACAACTCCAAGACGCTCACCCTGGAGGCCATCTCGCTGGTGTCGCAGGCGCTCACCCTGCTGGAAAGCGGACGTTTGAGCATCGTGTCCTTCGGCGAGTCGGCACAGATTATCCTAAACCATACGGAGCAGTTCGATGGGCCGCGCTTGGTGAACGCCCTGAACTTCGCGCAGGACAAGACGAAGATTGCCGGGCTCCTGGACTTCATACGCACTGCCAATGCGGAGGAGAGCGGCCTGGGCGGCGACAATGGGCTGTTCGAGAACCTGCTGCTTGTGCTCAGTGACGGGCGGAATATTTTCAGCGAAGGCGCCCAGAAGGTGAAGAACGCCATTAAGTTGGCGCGGCTGCAGCGCATCTTCCTGGTCTACATCATAATCGACAATCCGGACAACAAGGTATTGCGTGTGTGAGATTGCATCGCTTGGGTCAGTCGCTAATCTCTCTCTCTGCCGCTTTCAGAACTCCATTCTGGACATACAGCATGTGGCTGTCAATGCGGATGGATCCGTGAACATCAGCTCCTACCTGGACAGCTTCCCATTCCCCTACTATGTGATCGTCCGAGACCTCAACCAGCTTCCACTAGTGCTCAGCGAGGCAATGAGACAGTGGTTCGAGCTGGTCAACAGCGAGTGACGTCACTAACATAACAATCACGGCTATAATATAGGATAGGATGCACAGCCAGTGGCAATACATTTAGACCTTGGTAGATTTGTACATATATGACCTATATAGGAGTTTAATGAATTCTAATTGCATTATTTTATTATGATTAATCTGTTATTACTTGCCTGAGTCGCATCCATGCAATAAAAAAAACAGACTGTACATCATTAAAATTTACAGACGTAGAATTTCCTTATACGTTAAGACCAAAGACGCTGGAATTACTAAGATGAGTAACGACCATACATTTGAATTGCCATATGGAAGCGATTTTTCAGTTTCTGATCAAAATAGCTTTCTCTACGTTCTCACAAAGTTGAGAGCTTGAAAATCTTAAAATAAAAAACGCTTATGTGTGTGCGTACAGATGTAGAATGCGTGAGAATATGTACCCAGAGCTAGGTCCAGCATGAATAAGGTGTGTGCAACAACGTATGGCGTACGGCATTTTAGTAAATAAAGCGTCGAAGACGGGGGTAAGTAATGGCAAACATTTTGAATGCCTCCATTTCGGAAATACATAATACTAAAACTTGTAGATCTACTCGGCTGTGGTCCGATCAGGTTTTTTCCGACATAGTTTCAGCCAGATACCTTTAAGACTGAGAGACTATTTTGCGTAGATACTGTCATTCGGACAGATAGACAGTCAGGCAGACGGACAAGGCTAGATCAACTCGGCTGGTGATGCTGATTAAGACTAAATATATTTTAAAGGATCGCATATTTCTACTTCACTGCGTTGCAAGGTTGTGACTAACAGCATAGGCATTCGGACTGGCACAGCTCCGGAGTGATCCACAGACATTATTATAATAATCTTATATATATGTATATATAATAAACCACAACCACTATTCAATGAGTCCACAATTCTAAAGAAGTGTACAATACAGTCAAGATGGGTGAGCAAGTAAGCTGTTGTAAATATTTTATTATATGTACTACCTAACTTGATAAAACTTTATCCGCTCTCTGATACGGTTGACTTTCTATAAAAGGCAGTAAGCGCAAAGCAACAATTCCAGTCTGCAAAATATTTTTAATAGCTATGGATGAGCTTAGGAAAAAATTTGAGCTTGCCTTAAATTGTCCGCTGCCCGATAGTGACGATAGTGACGACTACGAGGTAACTGTCTCAGTTAAAACATAAGCACTTTCATAATGTATTATCACTTTCACTAATCAGGATGCGCACAGCCACTTCGTGAATGTAAGTAAGGGATATACGTCCCCGTCTATGGTCTTACTAATGGTGAGTAATACACTCAGAAGAAAACATTCCAGGATTTTAGGAATTATGGACTACATTTCATCGAATTTATTCCATTTATTTAAGGCAATCAAATGTAAGAAACTAATGACCTAGAAAATTGTATAATTACCCAAAGAAATAGGAAGGAGTGCTGATAACATAGCAATATAATAAAATTTTTTCTCAAATAAAATGTTCCATTTTAAAAGCTGATATTATTTGTTATTGATTTTTATACCGTTTTAGGGTGTTATAATTAGTCAAAAGTTTGCAACTCAGCAAGGTATTATTTTATTATTTATATTATATTTATTATTCTTGATTAGCATCAATAGCCAATTACACCACCTTTAAGAAAATTATATTTTTACTGAATGGGTTACCTTAACGTAACGTGTGACCAAAAGGGTCACCTTAAAAAGCTAATTAAACATTTTTTAAACAACATTTTTTTAATAAACTTTATAGCGGCTGAAACTGAAGGCTCCGTTGGTCCATATTATTAACCATGAGAAATTTATAGATGGAAAATTCCGACAGGGAAGCGCGAAGGATGTCGCAGCTCTGAAAGAGACTTTTGGAAAACTAAACTGTGAGGTCAATGAAATTTCAAACCCAACCAAGAACCAGGTCATTGGATCGATTTCAACATGTGCGTATTACAAAGGTCCTTATTATGCTCTCGATTTCATATAATTTCTTGCAGTGGTTGGAAGAGATTTCCGTGGCTTGTCTGCATTGGTCGTAATAATCCTGAGTCATGGAGAAAAAAACGATATTATCAAAGCGTGCGACAATGAGAAATACCACCTGAAGACGCACGTCCTTGATCCGATCTGCAGTAATGAGACTCTGAAAGGCAAACCTAAGATCCTTATAGTTCAGGCCTGTAAGGGCGATATAATTGCGGATGCCATCCAGCAGGAGAACGGTTACTACCTTATTTGCTACAGCACCTCTGAGGGCTTCCTGTCCTACCGTAATCGAAATAATGGATCTATTTACATACAAACGCTATGCAAGGTGATGGATCAATTGGCCCTTAAAGAGGATTTCACTGATATTATTGAAAAAGTTAACTGGATGACCAAACAAAAGTCTATAGAGGAAGGGTATGTATTCAGATGTACATTTTAATTTATATAATTACCATTTTCTGTTTTCCAGGTACAAGCAAGTACCATCAACCGACGGGAAATTACTCGTACCCTTTCGCTTTGGACAATTTGTGGATTATGGAGTTACTTCTAGTTAAAAACCGTAGAAATTCATTTCCTCACAAGTTTTTCAAGAGAAAACTTATAAATATTTTATTATGACCATTTCTTACATATGAATAATGATAGCTTTAAAACGTATTTAAACTTTTTTTTTTAATTTTTGATTATTATTCAGAAATTATTCAGAAATATTCCAGAAATAGATAAAAAAATTAAAAAAAAAACAAAGGGATTTATTCTTATTCTTCTTCTTTAATCTTGTAATTAATCAAAGGAATAAGTAATTAAAATTATTGGTCCGATTTCAATGAAATTTCTAGGGTGTGGCTGTATTCATATTATAGGAGCACAAATTTTTCATTTAAATATCTTATAAATAGCAAAAATATGCCAATTTTTCCCGATCATTTTTATGGCAGCTATAGGATATAGTAGTCTGATTCCGGCCGTTCCGACGTATATACTGCTTGCAAAAGATATGAGACTTATCTGAAATTTTCAGTCCGATAGCTTAAAAACAGAGAGACTAGTTTGCATATAAACCGGCAGACGGGCAGACAGACAGACAGACATACGGACATGGCTAGATCGACTTGGCTGGTGATGCTGATCAAGAATATATAAACTTTATGGGCTCGGAGATGACTCCTTCACTGCGTTGCAAACATCATGGCAAGATTATAATACCCTCTGGAAGGGTATAATGAATTCTGTAACGCCCTATGAGTCAAATGTATGTAGCCATAACCACTACATTCTTTAGACGCTATTGCTTTGGAGACTATGTGCAACATATAAATACCTAACTTTTATCAACTCAACAAACGAGAAGATGCAAATGGCTAGATCAACTAGGTTGTTGACGCTGATTAAGAATACGCAGGTGAAATCTCTGACCCTATAAATATGCAGTCAGTCAGAACTTTGAGTGAGAGTACCAAATGCTGCATTTGTGGCTGTTTCGGTTTTGGATGCTCAGTGTTACAGTAGCTCCCAAGGAGGTGGCGCTAAAACACAGGGAACAACATTTTCCCATTGGCTGATATGGCACATTGTGTGTTAGTACGTTTGTGTTAGTATTTAAGTTTGCGTTAGTATCGCGACACCGTTCCGCACACACATACAGTGTCATTTCTTTGTTATAAGCTTGTCTGGCAACGCCTCAACATTTATTTTGTTTTCAAAATTGTTC
The DNA here is from genome assembly GCA_018874675.1 of Drosophila baimaii. Lineage (NCBI taxonomy): Eukaryota > Metazoa > Arthropoda > Insecta > Diptera > Drosophilidae > Drosophila > Drosophila baimaii. The sequence continues at coordinate 59,688 of JAEIIU010056727.1, forward strand.
ATTTCTGCGTCTGTGTGTGGGCTTAATTTGAGGTTTAAAATATCCTGAGACTTTCAATCGCCATTTAAGTTGCAACATATTTATATTTTCTTGTCCTTTAATTTTCCGATAGTTTTTATGGAAGCTATAGGTTACAGCTTTGCTAGGCAGCAATGGAAAGCGAATTATTTTCATACAGTTTCATACAGATATCTCAAAAACTTGGAGATTTATTCGGCTAGATCTACTCTGCTGTGGTCCGATCAGGTCTGTTCCGACATACATATATACTACCAACAATCTGCAAAGTTTCATTGAGATAGCTTTAGGACTTAGAGACTAAGAAAGATGAACAGATGGAGAACGAGGCAGACGGACATGGCTAGATCAACTCGGCTGGTGATGCTGAGTCAGACTAAATATAATTTAAAGCGTCTCATATGTATACTTTAATGCGGTGCAAGCTTGTGACTGATTCGGACTGGTACAGCTCCGGAGTGGTTCACAGACGTGATTATAATTAACATGTAGACATATAATAATATAAACCTTATTATGTTATATGCATAAATGGAAAATGACTTAGACTAGTAAAAAAACAGAAATTGAAATTCCAAACTGCAAAGGGTATAGGCGAAAGTATAGTCCACTCAAGACAGATAAGGAAGTAAACTGTTGTAATACGACTACTACCTAACTTGATAAAGCATTAGTCGCTTTCTGATACGGCTGACTTTCTATAAAAAGCAGTAAGCGCAGAGAAACAATAACAGTCATCAGAATAATTTTTTAAGCAATGGACGAGGTAACTAAAAATATCTTAGTGAGTAATACACTCAGAAGAAAATATTCCTTGATTTTTGGTATTATGTAATATATTTCCAAGAATTTATTTTTTTGCACATTAATTGATTATTTAAGGCAATAATATTTAAGAAACTAATCACCTAAATAACATTTTATAATTACCTAACAAATAGGAAGGCGCTTTAAGCAATTGTCTATATATGTCTAAATTAAATTTTAAATTTAATCTTTTCGTCTATTTTACCAAGTCCTCTTGAAGTGTTTAAACTTTATCGTTAACGTCATTAGTGTTATCTTATTTTGAACGATTTATTGTTTTTTTTGCTTGTGTCCTGAAATGCATTCGCATCAGCTGCGTCTGTGAATCACTGCGATTATCAAACGCAGTACAAATGTACACAGTAAGAAAAGTATTCCCTACAAGTATTTACCTATACTCGTTATCAACAGTGCTTTTAGGCTGCATATATGTATATTGCGATAACAGAAGTACCTGTTGAATATATAATGGAAAACTCCCTAGCTTCAGAATCTGGAACAAATAATCACCAGCATGTAGGAATTATCAAAAGATTTTTCAAGGGTCTTGCTAATTGTAATTGCGCTGGAAGATCGGAGGTTACCTTAGACTACAATCTAGTACCGGACGACGCCACGGAAGCCTTCACACGAGCGGCAGGCTCAGATCACCAGCAGGTAGATAGATATCTTTGCCACAGATGTTGAAACAAGTTATTCCTCAAATTATTACCTTTTGAAAACCGCAGGTTATATTAGGGCGCCAGACACAATCGGACCGGTCACCAGGACCGGATCACCAGCATGTAAGTATTGGCACCCCAAGTCCTTTGATAAAAATAAAACAACTTGGAAATTATTAGGTTGTCTTAAAAAAGAGTGGAGGATCAGGCCAGACCATTCCCATTGAACAAGCAAGTATTAAAGTATTTGTAATCGAAAAGTAAACCTAAGAGTTAACATGTATACATATAATAATATAAACATTATTTTGTTATATGCATAAATGGAAAATGACTTAGACTAGTAAAAAAACAGAAATTGAAATTCCAAAGTGCAAAGGGTATATGGCGAAATGAAGTCGCGACCAATATGCAATGAGTAAAGTCCACTCAAGACAGGTGAGCGTGTAAACTGTTGTAATATGAGTACCACCTAACTTGATAAAGCATTAGTCGCTTTTTGATACGGCTGACTTTCTATAAAAAGCAGGTAAATATCTTAGTGAGTAATACACTCAGAAGAAAACATTCCTGGATTTTTGGTATTATGTAATACATTTCCAATAATGTATTTTTAAATGCATCATTAACATAAAAACTGAACATTTTTTATTTTTTCCCATTAAGTGATAATTTAGCGCAATAAAATCTAAGAAACTAGTGACCTAAAGAATTTTATAATTACCTAAAAAACAGGAAGGCGCTTTAAGCAATTGTCTATATATAACTAAAATATTCACATTTTTATAAATAGTTGAATTTAATAAAGTTGTTAGTTTCTACGCCAACTTACACCAACCTTAAAAAAATGCTATTTTTATACCCTTGCAGGGTATTATAATTTTAGTCAGAAGTTTGCAACGCAAACCCTATAAAGTATATATATTCTTGATCAGCATCAACAGCCGAGTCGATCTAGCCATGTCCGTCTGTCC
>JAEIIU010056731.1:0-17632 GCA_018874675.1 Drosophila baimaii
AAAACCTTATGGACCATCCGTTCAACGGATGGGGGATGGTGGATGGAGCTCTGTGGGAATAGGGCATTAGCTTTTTTATTTTTTAAATTGGAAAATTTGTTTGATTCCAAGAAACACCGAGCGTATTGCATTGATAAAATGAAATCAAACGACTATATAATTTATTTATTTATAATTAACAATTTTCTGCTAACTTAACCTTAATATTAAGATATAATTACATAGAGAAACAAAGAACCTTAGACATTTTGATATTATTACATTCAAGGAACATATAAATATCTCCCCCTCGGGGGAGATACATATAAACAGCATATTATAATATTTACATAAAATACAAATAGGTTCATTTTGACCAAAAGTATTTGTATTTGTATCTTTAAAGTTTAAACAAATTGGTATAGTCTCGTTTGGTTAAAGGAGTTTTTAATTTGCAATTTATTTCCTTATTTCTTGTATATTTAGTATTTATTTTAATTGTAATTAGTTTTGTCACTAATGACATTAACGATAACTCTGACTTAAACCGCCAAGTGTCGATTGTCCGCGTTTCAAATTCCGATAGCACATACGTGTTCCTCTAGTGTTGGACAGCGGCGTGCCGGTCAAAAAGAGTGTTGACACGTGTCAGAAACATTCTGTAGTGTTTTTAAGTGAATTCTTTTTTTTTTAGCAATTAGCAAACAAAACGTAATCCGGACGACGACGTCGACGGCCGGGTGAGTGTGACAAGGGACATTTTGCCAGCAGTCCTGGGTGTGACCCCTGCCTTCCATCCTTCCGTTCTCGTTTTTCAGCTAGAATAAAGCATCGGGCAGCGGCAGCAGAAAGAGGCGAGGCAGCACGCAGTTCATCAATATAAAAGAGCAGCAGCAGCAGCGCAGCAAAAAAGGGGCGACGACGACGATACTATTCCGCGGACTTGAGCCACCAGCTGTTTCGTGGCACCGGAGCAGCGGACACGAGAGCGATCCAGAGCGACGTAGGCACTGATCCCGAAGACCGAAACACCCAACACACACGACCGAATACCAAAAACACACAGCCATGGCCCAACGTCAGAACAGCAGCACACAGATTCTGCTCGCCCTGGGCATCTTGGTGGCCCTGATGCAGTGCATCACCGCCGTGGAATTCACCTTCGACCTGGCCGACAATGCGGAAGACTGCTTCTACGAGGAGATCAAGAAGAATTCGAGCGCCTACTTCGAGTTCCAGGTCTCCGCCGGCGGGCAGCTGGACGTGGACGTGACGCTGAAGGATCCGCAGGGCAAGGTCATCTACAAGCTGGACCGGGCCACCTTCGACAGCCACCAGTTCGTGGCGGAGATATCGGGCGTGTATACCGCCTGCTTTGGCAACCAGTTCTCGGCCTTCTCGCACAAGATCGTCTACGTGGACTTCCAGGTGGGCGAGGAGCCGGCGCTGCCGGGCGTCGACGAGCACGCCACCGTGCTCACCCAGATGGAGACCTCGTCGCAGGCAATCCACAAGGGCCTCAACGAGATTCTCGATGCCCAGACGCATCATCGGCTGCGCGAGGCGCAGGGCCGCAAGCGGGCCGAGGATCTCAATCAGCGCGTGATGGTGTGGTCGTCGCTGGAGACGGCCGCCGTCGTGCTCATCGGTCTCGTTCAGATTCTGGTGCTGCGCAACTTCTTCACGGATCGCAAGCCCAGCCAGGCGCACTACGGTCGTCTGTAAAGGGCCGCCGCGGGCCTGAGGAGTCTGAGCAGCGGGGCGGACGGTGGAAGGAGGAAGGAGGAAGGAGGTAGGAGGCAGGAGCAAGGAGAAGCAGTAGTTGGACTCGGAGCGCCGCATCTCGTATCTTAATTTTATTTGCTATTCGTTCAGGAAGCCCTGCGTTGATATATAGGAGAGCTCACGTTGTCAATCACCCCCTCTCTCTCTCTCTCTCTGTGCTCCTATATCTGCAACGTATTCATTCCCATTTTTTTTTTCTCGCTTTGGTGTAACCCCCCGGCCCCGATCCTACCTACCTAAAGGCATATGTAATATTTTTTTGTTGAGTCCCCGAAACCCGGAAACAGAAGGAATGTTTTTTTTTTACATTAAATATATGCAAAAGCAACCACAACTCGATAGCTAAAGGTAAACCGCAAAGTGTGTTTCATTCGCGGGCATTTTTTCAGGTTTCCTCTGGGTTTTTGACGCTCTCGCTAGGGAGTTATCATAGACCTAGCTTAGCTATACCATGAATGTATGTATGTTGATGTGAAGACCAGCTGAGTCAATATCGTGGCACTCCGTCTAGGAACCAGAGACGGAGCAATTCAACTGAGTAATCATGTCAATGATGATAATGATAAAGTGGAGGCGAACAAGCGCTCTCAATTAAATGCTGGAGATCTGCTGATATGGCGGTTCTCCTATGGAACTAGCTCACAGTTATTCAGATTTCGGGCTTGCTTTTATTTTATCTTCAGTTCTTTATTACTACATTATAAAATACATTTTTATTTATCCTTGCTAAATAAGGAAAATGATATTAAATAAAGTAAATCATTATAATCTACCTATAAACATAAATATTATAAAAAATGAATAAACAAGAAAGATGCTTGTTATACCCTTGCAATTAGCAATTGGATCGATTCGATTTAATTGGAAATAGATCGAATTAACCTTACTGGTGGATATATACAAGATTTTATAAATAGAAATACCGAGCTTTTGCTTATTTTCCTAGCATTTTGTATAGATTGCCGCATTGCTTCAGGAACAGGTGCTTGATATTGTCGTTCGATTTTAATAATATTAAATACTTTTATGTTGAATTGTAAATAATAACTATATCCCAAGTTATATGCACATTTGTTGAAAAAAAAAACCAAAGGTATGGCAATTCGCAGATTAGTTTTCTATTTCCAATATTATTTTATTTCCCCTTTTTTCAGTTTTCATATTATTTTCCTATTTATTTGTTGACCATTTTTAGATTTAACTCAGACGTTGAATAAATTTAAACCCAAAATCTGAATTCATTACAAATTATCATAAATAAAATTAAATAGAATTAAAAAAGGGCGAAGTTATTTTTTTCAATTTAATTTCCAATTGTTTATAGATACTTTATGATATAGTCGTTCGATATGTCCCATTCCGACTTAGCATATATATTAAGGCGAATATAAAGAATACTATCTACTAAAGTTTAATTTAGCTTAAAAACTGGCAAACTAGTTTCTTAAAAAAAAAAAACGGGCAAGGCTAAATCGATTGATACTAATTAAAACTACATATATCCTTAAAGGGTCGGAAATGATTCCTTCAGTGCGTTGCAAACTTCTGATTTAAATAATAATACCCAGCAATAATAAATAAAGAAAGTATATTCCACTAGGGAAATGGCGTATAAATTAAATGAAGTGACATTTCTAGGACTTCCGCTTGAGAAATCATCAGCAAAGTTATTAGAGTTACCGTATTTTCATTGGAAAGGATATGATGACTGGGCAAAACTGCGATCAGAATTATTATATGTGTACTGTACTAGCAGATCACCTGCTCAGCTTCGCTGCTTACTAATTTAATGTTTAGAAATTCATCGAAATTAAACAGTAATTATTTATTCTTGAGAAACCTATTTATCAGAAAGTATAAAATTGATTGTGTAAATCACGCCATATTATCTGGTTATCATTTATCATTTATCATTTATAGATGTACCAAGCTGAAGTGCCATCTATGATTACCTATGATTATTATAAAGATAGGGACCTAAACGAATGTAATATGATGCCCCAAAAACCTCCATGTGGAGAAATATTACCTAAGGCCCAGGTTCCACTGAGTTAGTGTTCGATTAAGAAAGCATTTTGAGGTCCATAACCTATGTGAAATTGTATCTTATTTTAGTCCAAACACTATTATAAAACATATATTGTTATATTACCACATTTTATTCTGATAACTTGTGGCACGTACCTATCACTGATGACCCGTATCTCAATGATACCCTATCTCAAATGACAATCACTGGATACCCCACTCTTATCATTGGGACACTTATGATCGGTTCGCATTAATGCATTAATCCCCTATCTTATCGGCCAGTTATGTATGTATGTAGTTTTTGAGTCAACTCGGACCAGTTGTAGTAGCTCCCACATCCACCTCCTTCGCCGGGCTACATTCCAGGGAGAGCGGCTGGTTGGGAAATAGACGACGGATTCGATTCGAGTTACTAAACGTTAATTATGCAAACACAAAATTATTGCCACTGCCATGATAATGCCGCATTCAAAGGCAGTAAATCTCTTTAACTGTTTTATGTACGGCTGTCATCTTTCCCATTGTGGATCTCCATTGACTGACGCTCGGAATTTTGCACACTCCATCCCAGTCCCAAGTCCAAGCCAAGACATTGCCAAATATGTCCAGATGTATAAATGCTATGCTAATATCGGCATTTGTCTCCATACACCAATTAATAGTATTTAAATCGTTCCAAGACAATGACAGTGACACATCGTTGTCGATACGTTTATTGCCCCATTCATAACAAAGGGTGCTTAAGACAAAGGGCCAACACGAATTGGTTGAAAATCTACGTTTTTCGATTTTTATTGGCAGTTCGAAGGTGCATTGTAATTTATTTTGTTTGCTGTTGGTAACAGTTTTTAAAAATAATTATTTAATATTCGAAACACAGCCTTTAAATTTATTGTAATTCAATTCAATTAAATTAATTAAATTCGCCGTTCAAGCAATTTATGTATTATTTTTTAAAGGTTGGTAACAACTTTGTTAATATAAAAAATATGTAATATTTAAAACTTACAAGCTATGAATAAAGTAACAGCCTTTTTAAATATTGATGTTCAATCAAATTAAATTAATTAAATATGATTTTTTTAATTTCAAGCTGCATTGCAATTTATTTATTTTTTTTAAGAAATAGTAACAACTTTGTTTAATTTGTTTAAAATAAAAATGTTATATTTATAGCTTATAAGTTATGAACAAATGAACATTTAAAATATTCATATTCAATTAGATTAAATCTGAAAATCACTTATTACTCCATAATAGGTCTATTTAAATTATTTTTTTCTACTTAAAACTAAGCCTTCTCTATTTTTAGGAAGTTTCCCAAATTTTATTGAAATAAGAAAAGTTTGAAAATATATATTTAATATAATTTTCAAGGAACTTCTTTACTTAAATCAATCTTAGGTACCTGTTATTTTAACTGTACCTATTTCTGGACTTTATTTCTAATTTTTTTACTAAAATGAAAAAAAAGAAGAAAATACGCTAACTTTGTGATGTCACAGCAGGGTATTCACCCTTTAAGTTTCCAATTCGAACCAACATTTGGTATGACAGCTGTAGGAAATAATTCAAAGATTTCTATTAAATGGAAATAAACATTACTGATGGTATTTAAAATGTAAATGGTTTACAAAATGCTCTTTCCTGCGTTGCAAGCTTCTGACTAAAATTAAATTCAAAATACCAATACTAAATACTAACATTATAATACCCAAAAATGAATTAATGTTTAGTCGGAAAGCATTTTTATGTTAGTTTTCTTTTAGATTTATAAATCTGCATATAAAGTTTGAAAATACAAAAGGAACTACGGTTGTTGTTTAAGTTTTTGTTGGCAATTTAAAAAATGTTAAAACTTTGAAAAATGCAATAATATTTATTTCAGATTCTTTTTTTAATATTCTTTTATTAACCAATTGAGGTTTTAAAGGCGAATTTAAAAATAGAATAAATACACCCAAGAACACTTCAACTTAAATCGATATTTATTGATATTATTTTTGTTGATATACCCACATGAAAACAACAACTTGTGACTTAAAATAAAATACCCTGCACAGGGTATAACAAATAGAAATAAATGGCATATATGTATACAGACATTCCTTGGGTTAACTCATCAAACGCAACCAGTTAACCTGTTCTGCCCCATATTGACATTAATTACTTTCGAAACGGCATCCATCGAGCCAATGGAATTTTACGTGGGCTCTTACCCCACCTCTTTTAATGCGACTATTGGCCCCAAAATGCGTTGTTTGGCCTGAACTCTTGACTTGGCAACCAACAGCAGATGCGATGGCTTTAAGCCAAACAGCAAATAAAAAATAGAAAAAGAGAAAAAGAAAAAAGCCACCGATCGGGCCAAGTGAAAGGGAAGTTGAAGTTGAAGGACATGTGTAAATGAATTGTCAGCGGATCGGTCGATTGATTGATGTCAAAATGGGGTTAATCAAACGTCAACACACTTTGCATGCTAATTATCCATCCATCCATATGGATAATAATCATAATAATAACGCGAGTAATCCGTGGCACATGTGTCCGGGACCCAGACCCAGACCCAGAAGCCGACCATTAGGCACACGGCAAAAAATATATATATATTTACTTATTGCTCAAGATCTGTTTGATGATTATTATCCATCATCTGGGGAATTTTGTGCCATCTTCATAGGCTGTATTATTTTGTTATTATGTCTCGAGAGGGCTCTGCCAGCAGTTAATCGCGAATTAAATTTAGCATAGTTACATTTTTTAATAGTAATATATAACATTTGAGATGTATTCCCAATGATTCCTTTAATGTTTAATAATATATTTATATTATTTATCAGTTCATAAATTAGAAATGCCCTAAATAACACTTTATTTATATATAGTTTTCTTTAAAATAAATCACAAACTATTGTCGCATGATATAGGATTGGAATTAAAGGAAGTCCCCTTAGTTTTTACCAATTTATTGCCTTGAACTTAAGAATAATCAACTTAAAACTGTATTAATAGATTTATGTGATTTAGCGACCTTTCTAATTCTTTATTAAGGTTTATTGCGGATCGAGGTCAGAATGAAATAAAATAATAAATAAATAATAAATATTAGTATCGAATTTCCGGCAAACATCTTTATTTAATTTTCTGTGCAGCAATTAATTATTTTCAGCAGGCACAGGGACAGGCTCTCTGAGAGATTATTAAAAATCGGATTTCGACATCCATTCAGTTTTGCATTGGCATGGCATGGCGTGGCCCAATGGATGATGGCAATCAATGAATCGACACTGTTAGGCCCTAAAAACAAACAGCTCCGAACACACGCCCCGAGCTTCCTTCCAAGCCATCTCCGATTCCCGCTCGCCACTAGCCACTCTCCACACCCAATCCCGTCCAGCAGCGAGGGGTTGCCGCCGCTTTGGCTGCTGGAGACGACGATGCTTCAGGTTTTATGTATCAATTAGTAGTCCGACGACACTGGGCCCATCCGTCAATGGATGAGTTTTGGCTGGTGCCTAGCGAGGGGGGCTTCAAGACTTTAAATATTAAATTCTACACAGATTATTAAATGGAATATAAAATAAATAAATATATATATAAATAAAATAAATTAATAAATAAATATATTTTAATAAAATAAATTAAATATAAAAATCTTCACAGATTTGACTATTTATTAATTGATAAATTATTTATTTCCCTTAATAGTTGATAATAATATAAATAAATAGACTTTGGACATTGAACAAATGATTACATAGGACTGGGAATCCATCAAAATAGTCTAAAATGAAAATACTTGTCAGGTTAATTACTAAAACTAATATATCAAATTTAAATAAGAGACCTCCCCTTAACAATTGATTACATAGGGTCAGTAGGGGCCCTAAAATAAGCCTAAATATGCCCTTAAATCTTTATGATGTTTAACACGTTTTTATTTATTGATTTAGGAGAGGCAAAACTGGTTTTTAACCTTGAACAATTGATTACATAGGGCAGAGAAATTACCAAATTGTAATAATAATATTTATTATAATAAAAATAATATTTAATATTATATAACATTGAAATAACATAACTTTAGTTATATGTTGTAGTCATTTCCTTTAACAATTGATTACATAGGGCGAGTAGGGGGAATAAAATAAGTTAAAATATACCGTAACACAATTATATCTCCTAAAATGTAGACAATATTTGCCTCAGTCCAGGCAAAGATAATTTTTTGTCCTTGAACATATGATTACATAGGGCAGGAAAGTGGCTGTAATAGTCGAAAATAATATATTTGTCTTAAGTAAAACGCTTTAGGTTATAATTTAATATTATATAATATATATTTTGATTAATTATTTAATAAATACAATTAAGAAGAGTGTTTCCTCATCGGTTTCTCGAGTGAAAACTTTAAAATCTCCCCCCAAAAAAATCGAATCGGTTTCCCTTTCTTTCTTTTTCTTTTTGCGTTTTCATTTTCGTTTCATCGTATGCTTGTTTATCCCCTCATCTATAGCTGTATCTGTATCTGTATCTGTATCTGTATCTCTATTGGCTTTGCCAAATATTTCGATGTATCTTTGCTGCAACTGCTGCTGCTCCCTGCTGGCCCCTCAGTTTTTTTTTTTTAAATTTAATATTGATAAATATCTGAACAATATGCATAGACAATACGTATGTAAATCGACCCGCGATGGCCCACTAATGGGTGGCGATGTTTGTTAATGTGAATATATTCATTTTCACAGAGAACCACAGAGAAAAGGGGGAGCAGCGCGAAATTAAATAATTAACAAGCCAGGCAATATGCATATCAAATTTTGTTAGTTATGCCAACAAGCCCAGACTGCAGGGAACACACTCATAAATAAATAATTATGTATCTCTGATGCTAATTCGGCGGCGAGCGGAAATTTATGATACGAAAGAATCGAAGATTGGGCCTATCGAACGTTGGGCTAGGGCGTGGATCCGTGGATCCGTGGCTCGTGAATCCGTGGATCAGTCCGTTTCAAAACGGCCACAATGTCCGGGAAATTTCGAAATTTCGAAGCGGCATGGATGTAACATAGATGGGAGCCCAGCATAAATCTATTACGAAACTACATAGCTTGGTAAATAATATGGAAAAATTAGGCCAACAATGTTGGTACTTTGCCAAATACTTGCCACAAATCCATTGATAATTTATTACATTTAAATATAATATAATATAAATTGTATTTAATATAAAAAATATAATATAATTACATATATATAAAATCTTATTGTTAAGAGAGTAAATAAATATTCACACTTTAAACTGATCTTTTTATGTCACGAAAATGCACTTTGCAAAAATCCTGTAAACTAAGGAATATTTCATTTATAATTATTTCAATACCAATCCGAAAATTTTTAGCAAGTTTTTAATCTACCCTAAGGAAAGATAGTAGTGTATCAATATTGGCTAAGGAAAGATATATATTTGTTTTTAAATAAAGCTTATTTAGAATAACAATTTATTTATTTATATAAAGCTAGCTTATAGTTAAAATAGCTAAATTTAGGATAATAATAAAAAAAGTTTACTTAGCAAATTTGTTAGACAAATAAAATACGAACAACCAAAGTGTTTCTTTTAGTTTATTTTAATATTGTGTAATATAATTATTATTATGATTATTACATCAAATATTATTATTATTTTCACAGCAAAAGAACAACATTTATAATAATATTAAATAGAGTATGCTGTGGACATATATTGAGTTAATAAGATAATTATGTTTAGAAAGTTATCCCAGTTTTTATGGACATTAATTAATTAATTTGTGAGCCTACTTAAATTATCTATTTACCCTAGAAAAGTATATATAGCTGGCTAAAAATATTCTAACTAAATAAAAATAATATAAACACAATTCGAATAAATAAAATGCCTTTTTGGGCATTCCCCAATAAAATAGTAAAAATGTTGAAATAGGCCATAAAAAGCATAATAAAAACGTTAGCACATTGTTTTGTTTAATCAGTTAATAAGTGTCTGCCGGCCAGACCCCCTCTTTTTTGTTGTTGTTGGTTTTCCCTGCGGTTTTCTACTTCGATTCGATTCAATTCGATTCAATTATTTGCATGTCTCGCCTTTGTTGGCCACCTGTGCCTTTGTTGGCCCTCTGTTGTTGGCCAAGTTGTTAGCGTTCGTCCGGTATTTGTGTATGCATTGGCATGAAATATTTGGCCCCAAGATGGGTCAAGGTTTCGCCCAACAGACAGAGTGAGGGGGTAACCCCCGGAGTGTCATGGGAAAATGAGACGGCTTTCTGCGGAAAAGTAAACGAAAAAGATGTCGCATCTTTGGTTATACAATTCCAGCTGTTTTGTTGTGATCACTGATCGGCATCATCATCAGCGATTGATTTGTGTCGCTTGGATCGATGAATAGAGTCATGACTTCAAGATAAGCTCAGTTCAGTAGGTTGCGATGTGTGAAAGGTGGTTCCGCTTTAAATTCGAGCCTATATATGATATATATCCGGACTGCACATTCTGTGGTTATTTGTGGAATACTTATAATGTTTTATAAGACCCACGATGGGCAATAGGCTAAGATTTCATGCAAATTGGTAAACGGATATGCCAATTTTTTAAACACCTCCATTTGCATCTTTGATTTTAGGTTACAGGTTTTGATTTTTATGATTTTTTACGATTTTTTAATAACGATTTTAGTGTTGGATACACTGATAAAATGAATGGAGTTTAAAATGAAGCAAGGTTTGATTGAGCTTAAGCCGCCGGAAGTCAGAACTCTCTATCTCTCTCTCTCTGCAAAGCGAGATATTTGACAGCTGGGCTGCCCACTTGTTCCGATTCATCATTTCCTTCCTCTGAAGTTGCCACCTAGTTTTATATAGGTCACATCAGCAGGCGTGTCAATCTAGCTATAAGTCCCTAAATCTCACAGTTGATTAGTCATTAATTTATAAATAAATACTAAGCCAAACTAAGATCTCTGGAAGCTCCATAATTAATGAGTTAAAATGTTAATAAATCCCCAGATATTGCAACAGGTGGCATTTTCCTTGCCGGAGGTGAGGCGACATGCTTATCACTGTTTAATGTTTAATTCATGGCCCCCAACCAAGTCAAACCAAACCAAACCGAACCCCCGAACCTCGAGGAGAGACACACGCATGGCTAATGACAGATGTAATCATTTTCGGCAAATGCCGGCCAGATATTTAGCGAACACTTTGCGAAATCGAATATATATATACAATATATGCAAAGCTAATGGCAGGAAATCCAAGACGCCAAGCCGCCAAGCCGCCAAGCCGCCAATCTGCCAATAACGAGCATCGCCGCATTGCGCAATCCATATACCGGAGCCCAGGCCGGAGAACTCCATCTCGTGGATGTGACTGATGTCCCATGTCCGCGGCATTTGGTGGGAGCAGGCGTATTAATTACATCCGCCCAAAGAAAACAACACACGGGATCGGGAATTAGCCGGTGTACACTTGGAAAAAGGTGGTTCTTTCTATCTTTTATTAATATCGATTTTTTTACCAATAAATAATAGAAATTAATGTTCTTAGAAAGTCGAGGGGATTTATATATTTCTCTTGTAAGCCAAGAAACATTTGTATTTCTTTTAAATATGTATTTTTATTTGTATTTATTATCATATCTTCCTAGTGCTTAAGTTTCCAAATAGATAATTTAGATAAAATGGGTAAGTATGTAATTATTTCCGAAACTTAGGGTACAAATTTGGCATAGCCTTAATTTCTTAGGATAATACCTGATGAATATCCGAGATCTAAGAGATCATACTAATAACCAGTAAATAAATGATTTTAATTATAATTAAGCCGAAAGCCGAAATTAAGTATTCTTTTACTTATAGCACAGGGCTAATTTTTGAAATAAATTAAATTAAATAAATTAAAGCCCCGACAGCTATGGCTGATACTTATCCTGTAATTGAAGTCTCTATAATTAAGTATACAGTGTACAAATAAATAAATTAATTAATAATTAATAGCAATAATAATATTGATATGAGTCGGAGCATATCTTTAAGAAACTCTCCTAATTTGTCTGGAGACATGTAAATGGTGGCATATATTTGTTAACCTTCTTTCAATAAATAAATAATTAAATATATAAATAAATAGATAAATAAATGATTTAAAATAATATTTCTAGAACAGTGATTGTTCCTTCCAGGTTTCAACATATTTATTTAACTATTTTGTTGATTATTTTTCAAGGATAAATAGGGGGAGAATTAAGAAAGAAATATATAAAAAACCATTCCTTAAGTAGAATAAATCTTTCATTTGCAAAAGCTAAAGATCAGTTGAATTTCTCCAAATATTTGCTTAGTATTTGTCTTGTTAATTAAACATTTAAAACCTAATATTTAAAAAAATTACTTAGTTACTTACAATCTAATAATTTATTAACAATTACTAAAGCCTATTCCCCCGTTTATTAGCCAGAAAAAGCCATAAAACACTTACATTCCCATAAAACCCATCGTTTTAATACCTCAACTTTGGTTTTAAGTATAATTCCTATTCCCAATAAAGTCAAAAGCCGTTGTATTTACAAGATATTCTCTGTTTTTATGGATTTTTGCAGCAAAGCATGTGTTAATTACTCACTAAATTGCCATTAGTGGCTACTTAAGTTGTATATATTTGGTAATACAACCAACTAAACAAGCTGGGCTTTTGGCTGTTTTTTTTTTTTGCTCTTCTTTTTTCTTTCTCTTGGCCATGTCTAATAAATTCGCGGCTATTTGTTTTTCTGCGTGTTGACGACGAAGCGACGACGACGGCGATAACTCAATAAGCTGAATCTGCATTTTCGAGGCGAACGCAACTATCCAAAAAATTGAAAAAAAAAATAAAAAATCAACCAAAAAGTTGCGCAGCCTCCCAATGAGATCTACCCCTCACCTCCCTGCCAGCCATAGAGTCAGCCGGAATCGGTCAAAGAAATGATGGAGATATGGAGCTCTTTGGAAGATGCGCAGACTATGCAGACTCCGCAGACTAGTTTCCAGCTGCTGCTGCTGCTGCTGCTGCGTTTGGGCCCTTATTTGGATATAAAACCAGCGGTTGGGTCACTCGGTTCATCATTGATCGGTTGGACATCGTCGAGGGCTCAAGCACGACCAACGTGAAGATGAATGTAAGGGCGGAGTGACAAGGATATTACACCTAGGATAATACCACAAATATATATCAGTATCAGTGTTTGGATACTGCCCTCCTTTTTTTTGCTGTGACAAACTGTGACTTTAATTTGTTAATTAACAAATTAATTAATTAATTAATTAAGATGGTTTTAGTGTGATTTGCAAAATGAAAACCGTATTTTTTTCGTTTCGTTCTCGGTCAAGTTCTTTGGCGCCTTTCTTGCGCTCGCCATCTGCGCGCTCTGTGGATTAACCCAAGCGGATATATCGCTCAAGCTTCGCCAGCAACAGCAGCAGCAGCAGCTCCAGCTCCAGCAACAGCAGCAGCAGCAGTTCCAGGAGAGCAACTATGGCAACTCCGGCTACCAGATCTTCGAGGTGCACAACCACTTTGCGGGCAAGGGTCCGGCCTATCTGCCGCCCCAGGTTCAGGTTCAGCAGCAACAGCAACAGGTCCAGGTTCAGTCTCAGGCTCAATCCCTGGTCCATGGCCATGATGACAGCCTGGCTGTATCCTTCCTGAACTTTGCAGATGCCCCGGCCCCGGTCACCTCTGCCTCGCCCGTGGCTGTGCCTTTCCCCTCCAACTATCAGCACGATTTCCAGCGCAAGGAACCCGCTCCAGTGGCAGCTCCAGCTCCAGTGGCTGTCTCCTCTTCGGTGGCTTACAGTGGCCAGAGCTACTTGCCTCCCACGGTGCAGTCCCAGCCCCAAGTGGTTCCCCAACAGCAGCAGCAGCAATACCTGGCACCCACTGTCGCCCAGGAGGTTTCCCAGCCTGTTTCCAATTACCAGGCTCCGGACTACCTTCCGCCCACGGCCACGCCCATTAGCTACCAACAGCAGACGCAGCCACAGCCACAGCAGCAGCAGCAGCAGCAGGTGTTCCAGGGACCCACCTACCTGCCACCAGTGAGCAGCACCGCCAGCAGCAGCAGCAGCAGCAGCAGCGTGGGAACCACCAGCACTGCTTCCGTTTCCGTCCAGGCCGAGTACCGAGCTCCTGACTATCTGCCACCTCAGCAGCAGCAAGTGCAGCAGGTGCAGCAGGTCCAGCAGGTGCAACATGTCCAGCAAGAAGTCCAGCAAGTCCAGCAAATCCAACAAATCCAACAGCAACCCATAGCCGTGCAGGATCAGTCGCAGGATTACCAGGCACCTGGCTATCTGCCGCCTGGCTATGACTACTCCAATCCCGACCAGCTGCCTTTGTCGCTGGCCCAGTCCGTGGCCCCGCAGCAGAGTGTTGCCGCCGTCCAAAGCGTGGCCTCCGTCCAGAGTGTGTCCCAGGTGCAGCAGGCAACTGGGGAGTATCGTGCTCCTGGCTATCTGCCACCAGGCTACGATGCGCCAGCCCCACAGGTCCAGGCTCAGACTCAGATCCTGGCCCAGCCACAGCCACAGCCACAGATCTCGTACCAGCAGCAGATTCAGCAGCCACAGATCCAAGTGCAGCAGCCACTCGCCGTGGCACCCACCCAGGCCACGGTGAGCCATCCCGGAGCCCTGCCCGATGGCTATGACTTCATCAAGCCCGAAAATGCCGAGGCGGCCATTGCCGAGCTCCACAGCCTGCAGACACAGACCAAGCTCCTCAAGCAGCAGCAGGAGCAACAGTTGCTACTCCAACAGCAGCAGCAGCAGCAGCAGCAGCAGCAGCAACACCATCACCATCATCATCAGCAGCAGCAGCAGCAGCAGGTCATTGTCCAGTCCCAGTTGCAGGTGTCGCAGCAGCAGCAGGGCGCCGATATCGTCTATGGGCGCCCCAAGGCCCAGGCCCAGCCGGTGGCTCCTACTCAGCACTATGGAGCGCCTGGTTACCTGCCACCGGCCACTGCTCCGGCTTTGGTTTCCGGACCTGCACCTGTTCCCGTTTCCATTCCAGCTCCTGCTCCCTTGCCAGCTCCAGCTCCTGCTCAGGTTTCGGCTCCAGCTCCGGCTCCTGTTTCCGTTTCCGTTTCCAGCTCTTACCAACATCAACATCATCATCATCATCACCAGCAGCAGCAGCAGCAGCAGCAATATAGGGCTTCCGGCTACCTGCCACCAGCTGCTCAGGCTCCTGTCCATGTGGCACCAGCACCTGTCCACGTGGCAGCTCCTGCTCCCGCACCTATTCGCATTGCAGCTCCCGCTCCCGCACCTGTCCATGTGTCGGCGGCTCCTGCTCCTGCACCTATTCGCATTGCAGCTCTCGCTCCCGCTCCCGCACCCGCTCCCATTGCCCTGCCCGCCCCTGCGCCCACACAGGTCACCCACATCCACTCCCTGAGGAGCTACATGAACACCGTCCAGCCCTTCGCCCGCTATGCCCAGCCAGTGAGTGTCCGCCAGCAGCAGCACCATCAGCAGCACCATCAGCATCAGCATCAGCACCATCACCAGCAGGTGATCGAGGTGGCACCCATGTACCGTGAGCAGTCCAAGCGTCCCCGCTTCTATGCCCCCGCCTTTGTGAGCAGCGCCGTGCCCCGCCAGCAGGCGCCACAGCAGCACCTGCACCATCACTACCATCGCGTGGTGCAGAGCCAGAAGCTCCAGCCCGTTCCCGTCTCCATTCCCGCCCCGGCGCCCACGCTCAGCTACAGGGCCCAGCAGTCGCTGCAGAAGTTCATGCCCAAGGATGTCCAGGTGGCGGTGAATGTGGCCATGGCGGCCACCGCACCAGTGGCTGCTCCAACCTCGCTGCGCGGCAGCTCCCGGGTGCGAACCGTGCAGATTGTAAAGCCCCATGCGACCCCGCGCACCTTCAAGGTGCTGGAGACCCTCGATCAGGCCGGCGTCAAGACCATCAAGATTCTGGGCGCCAGCAATGAGCAGCCGCAGGGTCGTCATCATGTGGTCAAGGTGGTAACCCAGAATGCGCACAGCGGTGCCGAGAGTCATGTGCAGACGGTGAAGATTTTCGATGATCAGGCGCCACTCAGGCTGCAGGCTCCCCTTCGACTCCAGGCGCAGCCCCAGGTCCAGATTGGTGGTGGCGGCGCCTACCTGCCGCCGCCGGTAGCCCGTCCCAGGACCCGGATCATCCGTCAGGCCAGCAAGCCGCTGCGCCTGTATCCCGTGGCCAGCCTGTAAAGGGGCTGACTGGAACTCAGGGATCGAGGGATCAGCTCCCAGCGCACTGATTAGTTGTTAATTTCATCATCGAGCGAGCGTCTCGCTGCGTTTCGCGTAATTTTTTTGTTTTTCTCGCTGCCTCATTTCGCATGCATTCCCAATCCACATACAAATCCGCATCCAAGTCCCCGAGAGGCGTCCCCCCCAAGACGAATCCCCCTCGAATCGCAATCGAAATCAAATCATTTGCATGCAATAACAACCTGGCGATTCGAATTTCTTACCTAATAAATACCCATTAAATAAACTTACGTAAATATATGTAAAATACTATCGTTTTATTTAATGAGCAGAGACTGGAGGAGGAGGAGGAGGAGGAGGAGGAGGACCAGCCAGACCTTGAACTCTTTATGGATGTCTCATTCATGTTGGGATTCTTGGCCAACATTTTGGCATAAATTCCCCCCCGAATTATGCGATTTTGTAGGTGATAGTACCTGAGCGCCCTGTTTACCTTTTATTGGGATTTCTATGCGATGCGTCTGAGATAATATATTACAAAATTAGCCCGCGGCTTCCAAGACCAATTTAAAAGCCATTCAAAGTTATATGTATATTTACCCAAGAGAGTAGGGCATATATGTTTTTATTATTCGTGTAGCTGGAATAGCTAATGATAATCGCGGCGATGTCTCTGCTCCGCGATTAGAGAGCCAGATCCCGCCGGAGGCGTGTCCCACACTCTCACTCTCGCTCGCGTCGTCGTCGTCGTCGTGACCTTCGTTGTGGTGGCTTCGTTGGTTCCATTGAGGAGGGTTTGGGCTCGTTCGGGGGCTTTGACAGATTTCTATTTGTTTTGCTTCCGCTCTAAGCAAAACATAAATACGACCATAAGAAAGAGGCTAGTGAAAGGTCAGACCGGATTTTAGGGGGGCCCTACACTGTGAGGAATTACAAAGAGGCTTTGCCTAAGATTTACCTAAATTCATGCTTAAATATTTATTTGCCTAAATTCATGCTTAATTATTATTATTTATTTCCTCCGAAACTTGGGAATTCACCTGAATTCCTCTCAGTTAATCCACTTCAGAGCTGTGTTTAGGGAAAGTAACCAATTATTCTTCATTTAATTTAAAATAGAATAGAAACTAAATTAATATAAATTTTAGAATTTATTAAGAATTCGCCCAAACGGAAGCAAACCTGCCTTACCGACTTTAAAGAACAGGCAATCAGAACAAGTGGACAGCCCAGCTGTCAGAGAGCTTTCTCTTGAGAAAGCCAAACTTCTCAAACTTCTAGGTCATGATACAACTAAAGAAGGAAGCCTCGTCGAGAGAGCTGCCCTCTTTTTATACCCTTGCAGGGTATTACAATTTTGCCATGAAGTCTGCAACGCAGTGAAGGAGTCATTTTCGACCCTATAAAGTATATATATTCTTGATCAGCATCAACAGCCGAGTCGATCTAGCCAAACCGTCTGTCCGTCTGTCCGTTTCTACGCAAACTAATCCCTCAGTTTTAAAGCTTTTTGAATGAAACTTTGCATATAGTCTTCTATATACTCTCACTGCTATATAT
>JAEIIU010056734.1:0-147451 GCA_018874675.1 Drosophila baimaii
ATGTAAGCCAATGAATATAATAATAGATGGAATCTGTTTCTTTTCCAACAAATCGTTGTAACCGTACGTATTATGTACTCGTATGTTTGTATATTATGTAAATGTTCCTTGTAGAAGCGAAATGGAAGGAAGGATGATATGTATTGTGTAGGAATCATTTCATTCAAAGTGTTATCATTGTGTGTATAGTTTATGTTCCTTTTTGATGTACGATTAGGATCTGGTAATATTATATTGTATTTGCTTGTTATTTAATAATTAGCGAACTCAAACGGAATATGTAAGAAGCTTTTAATAATTTAAAAAACAAAAACAAAAATGAAACCACAAACTAATAACTATGATAAACATATTGTGTATTTAATGTATTGTAAAATATTGACTCTATTTGTATGAAATACATATGTATTACAAAAGTATGCTCATGTTTCATATATTTAACAAGTAAGAAAAGCTAACTTCGGGCCGATCCGAAGTTGATATACCCTTGCAGATAATTTATTACTTATTAAACACGATTTTGATAGTACGATCATAAATTACACGAAACACCCTGTTTCGCATACATGTTTATATGGTAGATATCAGATATAGTTGGCCGATTTTAATGAAAACTTTAAGAAAGTGCTCTTATCGTTAAAAAATGTATGTAAAATGTAAAATTCATATGTAAAATATGAATCTTTCCTATGGCAGCTATGTGATATATTGGTAAAATTTCTATGGTATGGTTGTATTCATATAAAAGGAGCACAAATGAAGTTTCATTCAAATATCTTGATTATTAGCTATGGCAGCTATAGGATATAGTAGTCCGATTCCTTGCAAAAGATATAAGACTATCCTGAAAGTTTCAGCCCGATAGCTCAAAAACTGAGAGACTAGTTTGCATATAAACCAACAGACGGACAGACAGACGGACGGACATGTCTAGATCGACTCGGCTGGTGATGCTGATCAAGAATATATATACATACTTTATGGGGTCGGAGATGACTCCTTCACTGCGTTGCAAACATCATGACAAAGTTACCCCCTGCAAGTTTATAAAAACGAGTAAAGTATCTCCCATACCTTAAGGCCCAGCAATATAAGCTTCTATCTGCCGGCTTTATATAATTGGTAATTTGTACTATACAGGTATGTTTGTTTGTTAAAAACGAGTAGGATTTTATATAGGTTCGCTTTTTATTTCTGTTTTCACTTTTTTCGCCTTGGTCGCCTTACCATTTTCATTTGTGCTACGTTTTGATGAGGATTTTTTCTTTGACGATTCTACCACACCTGGTTCCTCGTTTAACGCATCTAGGAGGGAATCTAACATCTCATTGGGATCCTCTTCCTTGACTTCTACCTCCTCCTCCGGCTCTGGGCTGCCAAACTTGATGGATTTGTTCTATAAAAATAAATAAATCATATAAATCTGGCGAAATTAAAAGAAAGATCATGAGTATCTATCTCACCTGTGGCTGCTCGACGTCCTCCAGCAGCAGCTCGCCCTCGATGTACGGCATAACGTTGCTCACATCGAAGTTCTTAATCCGAAACTTGATCTCCTGCTCCATGACTATGCTGTCGCTGCTGTGCCTCTTGTTGGTGAAGCGGATGGTGGTATTGAAGACACGGTAGATGACGGCACTGACCTGGTGCTTGGATATGTGTCGCACCACGCCGTCCAGAATGGCACCGTTTTCCGGACGGAAGACATAGAAGTCGGCATTGATGATTAGGTGCATGGTGGGATCGTCGGCCCGCAGGGCCGCCGTGTGGCCCAGCATCTTGATGTTCTTGATGCCAAGCACTATGCCATTGAGGCTGGAGTCGTAGATGCCCACCTTGGTGCGGATGAGGAGCTCGTGGAGCGCGTGCTTGAAGCTGGCCATGCCGTACGGCCCCATGGCCAGGTGCATGTCTGTGTTGATGCATCGCACGCAGGATTCCGGGTTGGCGGCGAAGTTCTGCAGCTCCTTGGCGGAGAATTTTATGTATTTCTGTAAGATCTTGGCCATTGCAAGTAGAAAAACCTGCCGCTTGAAATCAACCACATGAGTTGTATTTAGAGATCTGGCAACTCTCGCAACGGTATGTTAAATAATCAACGCTGCCAGATCGACCATTTTCCCGTCAAATTTGAAGGTAATATAAAATAATAATTTAGTAGTATGTTGTTTCAGTAAAAATACATATATTATACAACAATTTTTCCCTTAAATATAGATGTAGTTTTTTATTTTAGTTTTTTATACTTAATTCCGTTAATTTATACTGCATTTCACATCTGGCAAGGCCAAACCGCAGCATTGCCACCCTTTGATGGTGCATGCTGTATTGTCTGTGAAAAAAACACGGAAAAATAAGCGGTAGAAAAGTGTAAAGTAAAGTATTTAGGAGTTTTCACCGCCATCAACATGGGAGTACCAGCATTCTTTCGCTGGCTAAGCCGGAAGTATCCGAGCGTAATCATAGAGTGCAATGAGAACAAGCAGGTGGACCCGGACACCGGCCGGAACATCTACGAGGACGCTACGTTGCCGAATCCCAACGGGGTGGAGTTCGACAATCTTTATCTGGACATGAACGGTATCATCCATCCGTGCACGCATCCGGAGGACAAGCCGGCGCCGAAGAACGAGGATGAGATGATGGTTGCCATTTTCGAATGCATCGACCGCTTGTTCGGCATCGTGCGGCCCAGGAAAGTGCTCTACATGGCCATCGATGGGGTGGCGCCGCGTGCCAAGATGAACCAGCAGCGGTCGCGTCGCTTCCGGGCGGCCAAGGAGACGACAGAGAAGCGCCTAGAGATCGAGCGGATCAGGGAGGAGCTGCTCAGTCGTGGCTGCAAGCTGCCGCCCGAGAAGGAGAAGGGCGAGCACTTCGACTCCAACTGCATCACGCCGGGCACACCATTCATGGATCGGCTGAGCAAGTGCCTGCACTACTACGTCCACGACAGGCTGAACAACAATCCAGCCTGGAAGGGCGTCAAGGTGATCCTGTCGGACGCCAATGTGCCGGGCGAGGGCGAGCACAAGATCATGGACTACATCCGCAAGCAGCGCGCCCAGCCGGACCACGACCCCAACACCCAGCATGTACTCTGCGGCGCCGATGCCGATCTCATCATGCTCGGCCTGGCCACCCACGAGCCGAACTTCACGATCATTCGCGAGGAGTTCCTGCCCAATAAGCCGCGGCCCTGCGACATCTGTGGCCAGTTCGGCCACGAGATGGACAAGTGCGTGGGCCTGGGAGCCACAGCGCCGACGGGCGCCAACTTCAAGCCCGATGTTCCCATTGGCGCTGAGGTGAAGTTCATCTTCGTGCGGCTGAGCGTGCTGCGGGAGTACCTGAAGCAGACGCTCGAGATGCCGAACCTGCCCTTCGAGTATAGCTTTGAACGCGCCCTCGACGATTGGGTATTCATGTGCTTCTTCGTAGGCAACGACTTTCTGCCCCACCTGCCCAGCTTGGAGATCCGCGAGGGCGCCGTCGATCGCCTGGTGGAGCTGTACAAGAAGTGCGTCTACAAGACGAAGGGCTATCTCACCGACTCCGGCGACGTCAATCTGGACAGGGTGCAGCTGATTATGACCGATCTGGGCAATGCCGAGGATCAGATCTTCAAGAATCGGCAGCGACGCGAGCAGCAGTTCAAGGCCAGGGACAAGATACGCCGCCGCCAGGAGAGGAACCAGGACCACAGGGCACTAGACCAATCGGTGTTTGGCGCCAGCGCCGTGGGCACAAACAGCCCGCAATCGAAAATTGGCAACTACAAGGAGGCAGCCGCTGCCCTCCGCCTGGGCAAGAGGACGGGTGACCAAGCTGGATTGCAGAATGACGATGACGAGGAGGAGGAGGAGGACAACGACGAGGTGCGGCTGTGGGAGGATGGGTTCAAGGACCGCTACTACGAGTCCAAGTTCGATGTGGCGCCGGGCAACCAACAGTTCCGCTACGCTGTGGCTCTGCAGTACGTGAGGGGCCTGTGCTGGGTCCTGAAGTACTACTACCAGGGCTGCGCCTCGTGGAACTGGTACTTCCCGTACCATTATGCGCCCTTTGCCTCGGATTTCGTCAATATCCAGGGCCTGTCCACCCTCTTTGAACGTGGCACCAAGCCCTTCAATCCGCTGGAACAGCTGATGGGTGTCTTCCCGGCAGCCAGTAGCTCCCATGTACCCGAACCGTGGGCCACCCTCATGTCCAGTCCGGACTCACCGATCATTGACTTCTATCCGGAGGATTTCAAGATCGATTTGAATGGCAAGAAATTCGCCTGGCAGGGCGTGGCCCTGCTGCCCTTCGTCGATGAGAAGCGTCTCTTCAAGGCCCTGGTTCCGTACTACGAACAGCTTACCGCCGAGGAGGTGAGGCGCAATAAGCGGGGCGACAACTATCTGTACATCAGCAACGTGAGTCCGCACTTCAAGAAGGTCAAGAAGATAACGGAAAAATCCTCCGAGGAGGATGAGTGCAACGCCATCTCCTTCAACGGGATGCGCGGCACCGTGGGCAAGTCGGAGCTGAACACTGCCATTAGCGGCTGCCTGAGGTCACCGATTTCCGGACTGCCGGACATCAATGAGAACACTATTGTGACGACCACTTTCCAGGATCCGGAGTACGACGAAGACTATATCTTCGAGGCAAAGCGACTGCCCAATGCCGTGGATCCGCCGCAGGTGCTACCCTCCGAACAGGGTCAGAAGCATGGTCCCGTCATCGGTTTCAATAGCCACTTGAATAGGGCCTATGTGCCGGACAGTGGGCATCGCATGTTGAATGCCGGAATTAGGAACAATTACGGTCAGGGTGGCGGCGGCGGCGGAGGAGGCTACGGTGGGCAAGGAGGAAGCGGCGGGCGAGGGGGATATCAGAACAATAGCCGCAACTATAATTACAACTATAACAATAACTACAACCAGGGTGGTGGAGGCGGCGGTGGCGGTGGCGGCGGCTATCAAGGAAATTACAATAACCGCCAGCAATATGGCCAGAACCAGAGATACCAACAAGACAATTCAAATCAGCAAAGGAACTACAATAACTACAACAACAGCCAGAGGAATAACAACTACCACCAAGGCGGTGGTAACAACTGGCAACAACAACAACAGCAGCATCAGCAGCAAAATTATAAAAGATTTTAATCATTTAATACATTTATATATGTAGGAGAGATCGTAAACAACATAATCCAAGTTCATTTACAATGTTTTTA
The DNA here is from genome assembly GCA_018874675.1 of Drosophila baimaii. Taxonomy (NCBI): domain Eukaryota; kingdom Metazoa; phylum Arthropoda; class Insecta; order Diptera; family Drosophilidae; genus Drosophila; species Drosophila baimaii. The sequence continues at coordinate 5,228 of JAEIIU010056734.1, forward strand.
ACAAAACAAAACTAGAGTTAAGGACAATGTTTTCACAATACAAAAATAACTTTAATTTTTTTCCACTATAAGAACCAGTTACACTCGACGCAATATCTGTCTCAGTGCCTCAATTAAAAGAAGTCAAATTATGCAAAACGTTTCACATGGCCAAAAACAAGATAAAAGGGTCATAAAGCCACAAGATCATTAGACAACATGTGTATTACTTGTTGTTGAAAAATAATACAGATAATTGCATTATCCTTTCATTACATCATATTGAGAATAAAATAATTTTGGCAGAATTATTTGCATTTGTTTTAAAAAAAGGGATTTATGGTTTATGGGTTTATTGAATAGGTCAAAGAGTAGGCAACTCTACTAGAAACAGGTTTGACTATTTAAATAATACATTACTATAGTATTGAGGATTGGATCAGCCTGGAATGATTCACAAACCCTGGTTTTTATCAATCTGTTTTTATCTTCCATTCCCCAAATCTACCAAAGACGCTAGAAGAATTACTAAGATGAGTAACGTTCTCTCTGTCTCTATGGCAACAGACCCTAGTACCAAAGACTTCTCTACTTGCTCCATTGGGTACTACACAAAAAACGCATGTGGTAGGTACCCACAATAGGTACCCAGAAACTTGAACACAAAGCTGGGTACAGCACGAAAATCGTATGGCGTGCGACATCTTGGTAAATAAAACGTAGATCTTCTGTAATATATCCTTCGCAGACAATAAAAAAAACCACAATAAATTCACCATATGGAATGACATTTGTCATATTTAATGATTGATCTCTTTTTATCAATTCAGAGTTCCATATGTAACATAATAAATACTTGAATTTTGAAAACAATACTCATTTACAGCTAAGCAATTATCTTTAACATCTACGTGGAGGGGGGTGGGGAGGTATGTGAGCTTCTATCTTAAATCAAATTTGTGCTTTTCACAGAGCTGGAAAAAATATAGATATTATATTAGCCATAAGGGGGGAATGGCGAGTGCATGGGGTGCAGGATCGGCCGAAGCGACATACATATACATATATTGTACATACATATCTTTAATATGATTTATATATTAAGTGTAACACAATGTGAGCTTATAGTTCACGTTCTTTTCGGAAGAGTTTGGCTATCGGTTTCGCATCATCGCGATCTTATCAAACATTGCTGATAAAGCTCTTGTTGCGATCGGCCACCAGGCTATCGAACGGGGTGCGCTTGCGTCGCGTCAAGGAGCGAAGGCAACGCGGCCCGTCCACACCATCTGGGTTGTTAGTCACCGCCAAGAGATTAACTGCAAAACGAAGGAATATATATTGTTTTAATTATCGGGGGAAGAAACGCAGGAACTTACCTCTTTGTTCAAGTAACTTAATTTGTTTTTTGGCCTCTCTCAGCTTGTTCATTAGTATCTCGTTCCTGCGCTTCTCCACCGTCAGCTCCAGGCCGAGCTGCAGCTTACTCTTGGACTCCACAGAGCTTAGAATTCTGCAAAATAAACCCACATCTCTCTATATTGTTTCGATACTATTTCGCCAGTGCTTTCCCACTTACGAGTGACTGAAAATGGACTGGGAGCTGGGTCTCTTCGCTGGATCTGGATGCATCATCTGCGATATTAGTTCGTTGAAATCCTTGCTCAGGCTGGGCAGAATGGGCACGTCACCGTCTCGCAGCTTATGCCAGTCGGGACCATTTTTGGGCAGCGGACCACCGCCGGCCACCTCGAACAGCGTGATGCCCAGCGAAAAGATGTCGGCCTTGAAGAGATTCGAGTAGTTCTCCTGCAGAATCTCCTTGGGCAGGTATCGACAGTCGCCCTCCTCCACATGCGGCTCTTTGACGGACGTCACATGGCCCAGATCACCGACCTTGTAGGTGACCATGTTATCAGAGTGTCGCAGCTCCTCGTAGACGCTTTCCATGCCATCGTCGTCATCATTTTTGCTTGGCTGCGGCTGCAGCTCAGCCAGCTTGTGTGCATTTGGGTTCATGGTGGAGAATATGTTCTCCGGCTTGATATCCATGTGCACCAGGTCGTTGGAGTGTATGTAGCGTAGTCCCTCGATAACGTGCATCAACACAATCTTAAGCTCAGCCTCGCCCAAGCAGTGATCCTGGATGCGGGCATGCAGGCTGCCGCCGTCGCAAAACTCGTTCTGTATCAGCATGTGATCGTCTTCCGCCCAGGCGGAATAGTACCTGACCACATTGTCATGCTTGCCCAGCACGGCATGGGCCCAGACCTCGTTCAGGGCGCGTTTTCTGTCAAGAAAAGATAATATTTTAATATTATCTTGAGAGAAGCCCTGTATTTCGGAGGAACTTACTCAAAGGAGCTGCCTGCCACGGGTTTTTTGCTCTTCTTAATCGCATAGATACAGCCATCCAGCCGATTGACACACTGGAACACCACACCGAACTCGCCCACGCCAATTACGTTGACCTGCATGAACTCGCGCTTGAAGCGACTGATGTTTGTGTCGTGCAGGGCTAGGCGCTTCGGCGCCTGCTGGTGTATTTCGCGACCCGAGTCGCCATCGGCATCCGCCGCATCCTCGTCGAAGGTGTCCGAGCTGAGCAAATACTTTTGCATAGCATTCACATTGAGGTTTTCGCGTCCGAATTGGGTGCGACAGCGCTTCTTATTGTGTGCCAGAAGGCCTGCAAAAGAAGGCATTAGTGGGAGCTAAGAAGAACTATCCCAGGACTCACTGTCGGGTGTAAAGGGATTCACATTGGCCGTGTCCTGGGCGGGAATGTTGCGATTATGCAGTGGCAAGGACCGCGGGCGCTCCGAGAGCCGGAAGAGCTCCTCGCCAACGCGATGGGATGCATTCGCGGCCTCGGCCGCCGCCGAGAGATGATTGCGGCACTGATTCGTGGACTTCTGCAGGATCGTCTTCGGTGTGGCTGGCGTACTAAATAGGCGCAGGGCCCGCACCTTCTGGCATGGTGGCGACATGGACACATCGTTTCCATCTCTGATCCTGCCGTCGCCACCCTTCTCACCTGGTGCCAGCTTCTTCCTCTGTTGCTCCTGCTGCTGCTGCGGACTCGCAACCTCTGGCTCGTCCTTGTCAAAGTCGTCGTCGGCAAAGCGTAGTTTGCGACGATTGAAGAGCTGCGGCGACGGTGAGCGCGATCGCAGCTCGACGCTTGAATCGAGCGAGGTGACGCTCATCTCGTGATCCGGCTGGCGAAATGCCATCGTTTCTGTTGTTGCTGCCAGCCCTTCAATTGGGATCCGGTTTTGTTTCGAATTGTATGACAATTTTCAGCGAATATATCACAATCAGAGCCCAGGATGTTAAAAAAAAAAAGCCAAAACAAAACACAAAACAAAATCGAACTGGAAGAATGCGATGGCAATAGTGTGCCCGTATCCGGAGCGCCAAAAAATAACAAACAACGAAATAAATGTACTAAAATATTCCACTACGCGATCGTAACCTTTTGAGAGCACGTAAAGTTGTTTTTAGAATTATCCAGATACTTGCAAAGCTTTTATGACAATTCTGACAGGTATTCCAGAGTCATGGGATCGATATAGGTATTCGATTCTGGATTTGGAAAGTATTGGAAAACAGATACAGAGTTGCCATATCAAAGGACGTCCAATTTCAGGTGTGACCAAAGTAGTCTCCATAGCCAATTGAAATTTATAAATTAAGTTTTTGTGCATTTAAAAATTATTATTATCTATTCTGCTCATTTGTAATATTTACGAGCTGGTAAAGATCTGCTTATGGGCAGCCAATTTATCTCAGTTACGCATTGAAGAGCCCCGAGCGTTGCCAGACCTAGGTACGATCCGTTTTTTAGTGTGACCAACGCAACCTCCACACCTAATTAAAATTTAAAAATCTTTTATTTTTTGGCATTTAATTTATTGATTGAATATTTGTGTGTGTATTTTAGTGTCCAGCGTATTTGCTATATAATTCAAACACACATCTCAAGAATCCATACATATGTATTTGTTTTTAATACTTAACTACGACATCAATGTACGAATATAATAATTATGCACTGTTCCAAGACTTAATTATTATGAATATTGAAACACACATCATACAGAGAGTTTTTGGAGTCGAAGAAATATCAAGTGTATTGTGGTGAGAGTGGTATTTGTTGGGCGTGTAAAAATGTGTAGAATTGACATGAAAATGGTGGCGATGTTTTTTTTTTTTTTGTTGTTTCCTGCTGCACACATTCGAGTATATAATTCCAGGTGTAAGCAAAAAAAAAAATATATAAATCCAAAAGCAAATCAATTTACAATTAGCATTAACTTGACTAGATCGAAAATCTGAGAAAATCCGCAGCTGCCGGAACTCTCTACTCTCGCTCTCTATCATTCCGTCAAAGTCAAGGACCCTCCGAAGCGCTCTTTTTGTTTGTTCTGCATGTGCTTATTATTGTGGTTGTTGTTGTTGTTGTGGTTGTTGTCGGAACATATGAATACCTAAAATATGTATATACTCGCGAGTTCCTCTATAAATTAAGACCCTTAACTAATATGGTTCTGGACAACTATGTGTAAACCCTAGAGATGGATACTGCATGAAAAAGTATTTTTTTGGGGAATCTGTCTTGTTACACTGTGAGGTCTGGGTCTGGGAATGAGGGTAAGTCCAGTTTGTCGCCCCCCAATTCGCCGATTCATCAGGGGTTTCAGCAGGTTCAGGCGGCCCTCTTCATCGTTGTCGTCGTACTCCGGGCCCTGTCTGCATCCGTCCGGTGTCGCTAGTCCCTGGACACGGACCGTGAAGCGGACGAGTCGCCGCGACGCCTGGGCGGTGGCGATCCGCGACGCACTGCCGGCGACGCCGACCGTGAGCGGGATCTTGATCGTGAGCCCCTCACTCTGTCATCGTCATCGTCATCGTAGCGACGTTTTGGCGGCGGCGGCGAGTCCACGGCACCACTGCCATTGCGCTCATGATCACTGTACCGCGGCACAGAAGATCCGTTCTCGTCGCGTCCATTCGAGCGACCAGATCGGCGGCTCACCGAGGCGGCGGAGCGGCTGCGGGAGCGAGTGCCGGACTTGGAACGAGTGCGGCGGCGACGGGATGTGCTGCGAGATCTGCTGAACGAGTTGCTTCTGGAAGTAGCAGAAAATGTTTGGAGTTAGAAATAAGTTTAAATACGAAGTTTAGTTATAAATAGTAATAAATAAATATATTTGAAGACCTTACGGTCCATGCCCAATAAAAAAAGCCTTGTTTAACCTTGCCCCAAATGTTTATTCCGCAATTCCTACTATTTGCACATCACAAGTTTTAAGTTTCTTAAAATAAAGAGGCTCCTTCAGATGGCTCCATTGCCTGGTCTCCTGCTCAATGCTTGCCGCCCTTCTTCTTGTAGTGCTTTTGGCCATGTTTCTTGGAGCCCTTCTCGCCGTGCTCCTTCTTGTCCTCGTAGCTTTCGCCATGCTTGTGCCCCTTCTTGTATTTCTTGTGATCCTCGTCGTGGTGTCCCTTCTTGTAGTGACCATGGTGCTTCTTGTGGCCCTTCTTTTTGCCACCCTCGTGCTTTTCGCCCTTCTTGTGCTCGCCATGCTCCTCGGCATGATGGTGGTGCTCCTTTCCGTACTTCTTGTGATGGCCACCCTTATGCTCGTCATCGTAGAACTTCTTCTCCTTGATGTATTCATCCTTGTTGAACTTTTTGTGGTACTCTAGCTCCTTGTGTCCCTTCTTGTGCTTCTTCTTGTGATGATGCTTCCCGCCCTTCTTGTGGGCACCGTGCTCGTGCTTCTCTCCATGCTCATGCTTCTCGTCGTAGTGCTTTTTCTTCTTCGACCCCTTGTCGCCGTGGTGATGTTCGTGGTCCTCGAGCTCGTGGTGCTTCTTCTCGTCCTCCTCCCACTCCTTGTGCTCCTTGTGTCCGTGTTCACCCTTGTGTTCCTCGTCGCCGAATTTCTTCTTTTCAAACTTTTCGCCGCCTTCCTCCTCCTCCTCGGATGATGCTTCCTTCTTCTTGGCCGCCGCGTAGGTTAGCAGCAGGCCCAGGACCAGCAACAGCTTGAGATAACGATAACTACCATTCATCTCGCATTCTTTTCTCTGACAACTGGCGGCAGGCCCCGCAATTGCTTTTATATTATTCCGTGGACCACAGAGAATGCTTGGTGTCTTTGCGGCGACATGATGCAAGCACAAACCTCGGGAGCTGACGCAAAAAGTTTCTGCTTCACTGGCTCCGCGCGAACACCTTACCGCAATCAATCGAACGAGTGAGAGCTTGGCCTCCAAAGTTATGAGGTGTTTCCTTAAAAAAAACGCAAGCCAAGAGCTTGTTCTTATGATTAGGCCAAAGACACTAGAAGTACTAAGACGCCGAACGCCATACGATTTTTTTGCACACACAAAATTCATCAAGTATAAAATATGTGGTTTTTGCAAATATTACATTTTATTTCTAATGTACAACAGAAACTTTACTCTTGTTGATTATTATTAAAAAATCCTATACTTTACAGTAAGGTAACCTAAAATGCTACGATTTAAGACCTAAAACTAAAGCCCATTAAGAGGAACAGAAACCTATTCCTGGTGCTTGGACTTTTTCTTTTTCTTGGCTGGTGTGGGCTCATCTACGGGCTCCGGCGCCGCCGCCTCCTCGGGGGCCTCCTCGTCCTTTTGCTTCTTCTTCTTCTTCTTTTTCTTCTCGGACTTCAGTTCCGCCGCCTCCTCCTCCTCAGCCGCATCATCCTCCTCCTTAACAGGCGTCTGCTCCGCCTCCGAATGCTTGCGTTTCTTCACATTCACGGTGTTGTCAGCCTCGGGTTGGTAGGTGAACACCTCGCTGGAAAATCAATAAGTTAAATTAGTAAAATAAATCACAAGAAATAAGGCCTGAAGGAACATAAACACAATTTCTGTCAGACAGCCAAGGTTTATCGTCATCGTAATCGGATAAATGCGAAACCTTTTGGGTATCATCATTGGAAATTGGTTTTTTTGCGTTGCATAATGGCATAATTGAACCCACCTCTTGGCTTGGTATTTCTCGAACTTGGCCTTGGCCTTGCCAGTGCCCGAGAGTTTACGCAGGTTGCCCTCCTCCAACAGTCGAAGGCGCGACTCCAGCTTAACCTTATGCGCCGCTCCCAACTCAAAGGTGGCCTCCTCGCCGAAGGCATCCACTCGAGTGGCCAGCGAAGCCTTGGCGGCCAGCGATCGCGACATCTTGCCCTTGTTCTTCTGGCTTGCCTGACCAACCAGTTGGGCGTGGTAGATCAAACCGTACTTGGGCGTATCCTTCTTTGTCTTCAGGGCTCGGAAGAGCGCCTTCTCGGCACCCAGGATTTGTACCGTGGACGAGGGATGCTTGGCCAGGTTAATCAGCGAGCCGGCATGTGCAATCAGCCTTGCGCCCACCGTATCTCCCACGAGGACAGTCAAATTGGGAGCCATGGCCATCATTCTGGCCTTGAGGTAGTCGTACAGGTGAATGCGGTAATCGTTAATGGAGATGATCTCGTCGCACAGGCACTGGATATTCAGCACATCCTCCTCGGAGATTTCCGTTCCCATCGAGATCTCGGCCGCCTCCTTCACCTTCTCCTCCACGTCTTCGGGCAAGATGTCCGACAGATCGGTCGCCGACATGTTGTCCCTGGTGCCCACCAACTTGATCGTCTTCACGAAGGCAATGTTGTCCGTGATGATCTTGCCCAGCTCGGGAAAGTGCCAGCCGTACCACTCGCGAGCCCTCATCATGTAGTTGTTCAGCTCCTTGTCCAGGTCGTCCAGCAGGCACTGCGCCTGCACGATCATCGTGTCGATCTTGTCCGGCGAGAACTTGAGCTTGTAGCGCGACAGCGAGTGGGCGAGACCCAGGGCCATGGCTGTCATCTCCCTCTTGGGCAGGCCGCCGAGCAGACTGTCTGCCTGCTGGCGGATGCAGCGCATCAGCTCCTGGACGCCCGTATTGTAGACACACTGCACAGACAGCTTGTCCTTGATGGCGGTACCGAGCTTGGCATCCGCCACCAGCAGCGACGACTGCACGTCATCGACGAGCAACTTCTTCAGAGTTTTCTTCAGCGGCTTCGCCACCTTACCCTCCACCGCCGCTGTGGCGGCTGCCAGGGCCTCTGTGGTGTCGTTGAATTTCTCAAAGTGCTTCAATTTCAACAATTTGTTGGCCTTCTCCGGAGTCTCGAACTCCAGGTACAAATTGTCGACCTGCTCGAGTTTCTTTTCGTCCAGCAACTTGAAGATCGCGTAGCCCGCCGGCGTTTCGTAGAGCACAAACATCGTATCACGCTGTGCTCATTTAGTTTTAATTTTTACTTATAAAACTCGGCAAAACTCCGGCAGCCAGCAGCAGACTTAACCTTCTTTTCCGTATGCCGCGTGTAAAAGAAAATTCCAAAATGAAGCGTGAGCACGTGTATGAGCGGTGGCCAGGGTTGCCACTGGAATCGCGTTTAACAGCACAATTTGCATCGATGCCACCAGGGCTGGTAACAAATTCACCACGAAAAGTAAAGCGCGAGGAACGAACAGGGAGACAAGTGTCTCGACCAAACGGCACCCTACAACTATAAATTCTTCACTTCGGTTAAACAATTTTTAGATGTACTCAACCATTCTTCCCCATTGCTAAAGTTATTTTACCAACGTACTTTTGCGAAATTATCGTGTCTTATGAATATGCATACAAAGTAAATGTATATAATGAATATATGTGTTTATCTAAACATATACGGATTCATTCAGTTTATAATTACTAACTGGGAGACTGTTATTGGGATAATATTCGTAAAGTTGAATCCGGACTTCGTACAAAAATATTTATTATATAATATATGAGCAATTAAATATTATGATTCTTTGTTTCTTCAATTTAATGCGAATTCATTAAATATTATAATTACTAACTGGGATACTGTTTGTTATTTGGATAATAGAGAGGTAATTTCGCACTTTGTAGAAAAAATATATATGAATTAAAATCCAAAGTATCCGAAGACCGAATGTACCCCTGAGTTTTTAGGCAATGGGTATTAAGTAGAGCACGTGTGCGTGCTGTTATCGGACCACTGTAGCCGCTTTGCGCCTAACATCACTTTTCGGACTTAACAGCACGCAGTGAAACCTAACATAAGCTCTGTTGTTTGCGCCTAACAGCGCCGTTTCCACCACGAAAACTGTCCAACTTCCCCACACTCTAAACAATTCAAAATTTTTGCATGGCACGGCTACACACATACACACATACACCCTGATACGAATCTGTATGTATGCAGATCTCGCCATGTTACAAAAAGGATGAATCCGCAATGGCAATGAATGAAAATGGAAATGGCGAACTGCTTGCTTACCTGCGTCGCTGCCGAGCCTTCCGCTCGCGGCAGTGGCGGGCGAAATGGCCACGGCCTCCACACTCGTAGCACTTATCGTCGCCACGGCCACCACCGCCTCCACCACCACGGTCGCGTCCTCCTCCGCCCCCGCCACCACCGCCTCCTCCACCACCACCAGATCTGGCATATTTGCCCGTGGACAGCTCCACACGAGCCCGACGTCCGCACACTGTCCGACCGTCTAATCCGCGCACAGCGTCCGCGGCGTCCCGGGCGCTTTCGAACTCCACGAATGCGAAGCCCGGTGGGTTCCGGGCGATCCAGACGCTGCGCAGACTTCCGTACGCCCCGAACACGTACTCCAGGTCGTTCTTGCGGGCATTGTTGCCCAGGTCGCCGACGTACACCTTCCTATCGCTGGGGTGGCGCGACATTCTGTTTATTCCGCTTTTCTCGGCTCGGCTTGGGCTTGGGGGCTGCTGTGTTAATGTGGCAGCAGCGGCCTCAGCAGCGCAGAAAAAATCGATGAGGGTCGGTTATATTCACTTGCTACGCCTTCTCCGCAGCTCTTCACTTCGATGCACGCTGGCGATCGCTTTTTTTTCACTCGGAGCGAGCAGCAACTGCGATTTCGTGTTTATTTTCTATTTTTTTGCAGCACAAAACTCATTTTACCGGGTAGCAAACAGAGGGACCCTGCGTGGGCTGTGCAAATATACCGTCGGATTAGCGAAATATACCAGCAAACATGGGAATAGTGAAAAATACTATTCAAACAGCGGAATATGGTCCCTTTTAATAGGACCGGTGGTTGCGATTTCAAAAAAAATCCGAGTTCGTTGGCAAACAGTATTCCGGTTCGGAAGATAAAACGTTTGGTGAATTTTGCCTTTTTGCCGCTTCTCCGCACCTGTCTGAAGGTCATTAAAAAATTGCAACAAACAATTGCAAAATGTAAGTACAACCACAAATAAGGGAACCTCAACAACGCCCTAGCTTACCGCGCTACTTCCCCAATTTTTTAATTCCCGCTTAATTTCGATAAGATCCTTATAATATGTACAAAACTCAGTCAAAGAGTTCCCCAAGTGCATAAGCGGGAAGATTTGCAGCCCAAGAGGCACAAATCGAAATCAAATCTAATAATTCAAAATAATTAAAATATACCGCACTCGGCGTAGTGAGGCTGCAATTCTTTTGGCCCAAAATATTTTCCAGTATATATCGCCGCGCCGGATGGTATATTTACTTGACCAGGTAGCGGTCACACAGGATTAAACGTGGCGGCGATTTTTATCATATAAGTTAGGTTATATCGTATGCATCAAAATCATACAATTATTTATAAGCTAGTTTTTTAAGGAAAAAACACTTAAATTTAGTGAATTTGCAGTGCGAAATCTTTAAAAAACCACAGACGAACACTTGGCACAAACGGTAAGAATGGAAAGCAATTGAAAATCACATTTTACATAACAATTACGGGGCTTTAACAAAATGCCTGCCTTTCCAAAACGACTGAATACCTGACGCAGCTGCCATTGCTCGCCGTGGTTGTGGTGGTGTGTGTGTAGAGTAAAAATTCTTCGGCTCGGTTCGATTGTGGCACAGTAGCTCTTTGTTTTTTTCGCCAAGCGCTTGTGAGTTTCGATCCGTGCTATTTTCCACTGAGGCTAGCGTTTTTCCGTGCCAATTTCGGAAACATTTTTCCACCCATCAAAGTGGAAAATTTCATATTTTTATACATACATACAAGAAATGCTATGTATAACACCACACCAACGCACACACACACTAACGAAAATTGCTCGGTTCGGACTGTCGGCGGCGGCCATTCGCGCACACACACACGCACACACCCATGCCAACTCATGCACTCACACATACGAAGCAGATTGCGGTGCAAAATACAAAAATCATGCGAAATTTTTAAAATTGCGTAGTAGAAATCTTGGTTAAATTCGCTCCCGTTTCCCCGGCACGTAAGCGAAAGAAAATGTTCAAGAGGGGGGGCCCTGTGTAATGAACTGTGTTGCCGCGAACGGTGTGCTTTTCCGGTCTGAGCCCAGCAATATTAATGAAATAACCAGCATTCGTGCTTATAAATATGAATTTAGCTTTCAGTGAAATGTGTTCTAGATTTCAAGAATCCTAAACCCCAAAGCCAACGCACATATTTCTTGAGATTTCTTTGTTGTAGCATTTTTTTTTCATCAGGCACGTCTTCCATTTTGTTTTTTTTTTCTTCGTTGCCGTCGCCGCTGCTGCCTGCTTCTGCCGTGGTGAATTTCCCACACACTCCGCCGATATTCATTCAGTTCGCTTCGCTTCTGTGTACTCCTACAACAAAAAATATACTCGCATTTGTTTGGAGAAAAACTCCAACAGAAGTGTTTGTTTTTTTTGTGACGGAATTAACATTTCCTTTGGCCTGTATTGCGAGGGCATTGCTTTTTGGTACGTTTCTTTTCGCCAGCCATTCGCTTTCACGTCGCACATGGCGTTGCCACATGTTTTCACTTGCTGCCAATGGAAAAAAAATGTCTGCGCGACACTACGGTAGCTGCGAGTGAAGAAAATGAGAATTTTGCAATTACGGGCATACGAATAATAGTGCAACTCGGAATTTAGCAAGATATTTGTGCTGGTGGTAATTACATAGCCCTCATCATCTCATCCGGCAAATCTCACAGTAAATGGCGCGCAAATGTGGTGAACCGGCGGAGGTTCTCTTTTCACCTTGGAATAAGTTCGTTGTTCTCATTGATAGGCGTCATGTGTGTGTGAGTGTGTGTGTCGGAAGAGCTGAGGCTGGGGACATTGCTGCAACAACAAAGCCCCGCTCGTGACACAGCGAAAAGAAAACAATACTTTCACGTAGCCGTGTAAAAGCGGGTGAAGAAGACAAGGTGTGCTCCGAAGAGGAGCGAGCGAGCGGAGCGTTGCAAACAGGCGAACAAACTTGTGAACGTGTACAAAAAAAGCAGTTAGACGGCAAAAATCCACACAGATACACTCTGGTGTCCAATGCCCATCGTATGCGTGTGTGTGTGTACCGGCCGGTTGCTTTTGCTGCCTGCCTACCTGTGCCTTTCATAATTATCTGTGCCTATTTCGCTTTGCCTCTCTTTCTCCCACATCTGTGTGTTGTGTATGTGTGTGTCTGTGTCTGCGTCTGTGTCCCTCTTTTTGTCATCTAGCTATTCCCCCGCCATTCGCACCTACATAAGTCAAGATCAGTGTTCTTCAGTTTTGATTAACAAGATTTCCATATTTTTCTCTCTTTATATCTTTCCATGTGCCTGCTATAAACAACAACAACAACGACAACAACAACATCATCGATAATGTGTAGAAAGTTACGTGTGAACGTCGTGGCTTTTGTTTAATTGTTTTGAACGGAAAAGAACTTTGGCAACGTTAAAACCAACCTATATAAGATACATAAGAACACCAGCAACAACATCGGCAAAACAGTGTATAATTTCTTAAAGTGCGCAATCCCTTTAAACACAACAAACAAGCAACAACAACAACACACAAGTTAATTTCTTTTTTGCACACCGGGTTAAGAAAAAAGCGGCAAAATTACGTCAATTATTGAAAATCTACCCGGCGCCATAGCTCACAACCACAACCAGAACAACATCATGGAGGAGGACGAGAGGGGCAAACTGTTTGTGGGCGGCCTATCCTGGGAGACGACGCAGGAGAATTTGTCGCGTTACTTCTGCCGCTTTGGCGACATCATCGATTGCGTGGTGATGAAGAACAACGAGAGCGGCAGGTCGCGCGGCTTCGGCTTTGTCACCTTCGCCGATCCCACCAATGTCAACCATGTGCTGCAGAATGGACCGCACACGCTGGACGGCCGTACCATCGATCCGAAGCCGTGCAATCCGCGCACGCTGCAGAAGCCGAAGAAGGGCGGCGGCTACAAGGTCTTTCTGGGTGGCCTGCCCTCGAATGTCACCGAGACGGATCTGCGTACCTTCTTTGGGCGCTACGGCAAGGTCACCGAGGTGGTGATCATGTACGACCAGGAGAAGAAGAAGTCGCGCGGCTTTGGCTTCCTCTCCTTCGAGGAGGAGTCATCCGTGGAGCACGTGACCAACGAGCGGTACATCAATTTGAATGGCAAGCAGGTGTGTGGCTTTCCCAGGATTTCGATTGGGATATTTGTTTAATTTATGAGCAGCTACATTTGTTTGACATTACAATATCCATCAATAAATGTTTATGTTTCCCCCCACAGGTCGAGATCAAGAAGGCCGAGCCTCGTGACGGATCTGGCGGCCAGAACTCCAACAACAGCACTGTGGGCGGCGCCTATGGCAAGTTGGGCAACGAATGCAGCCACTGGGGACCGCACCATGCTCCCATCAACATGATGCAGGGCCAGAATGGCCAGATGGGCGGACCCCCGCTCAACATGCCCATTGGGGCGCCGAATATGATGCCTGGCTACCAGGGCTGGGGCACGTCGCCGCAGCAACAGCAGTACGGCTACGGAAATAGCGGACCCGGCTCCTACCAGGGCTGGGGTGCACCGCCCGGCCCTCAGGGACCTCCGCCGCAGTGGTCGAACTACGCTGGACCTCAGCAGACGCAGGGCTATGGTGGCTACGACATGTACAACTCGACGTCGACCGGTGCACCATCGGGACCATCAGGCGGCGGCAGCTGGAACTCGTGGAACATGCCACCCAACTCGGCCGGACCTACCGGGGCACCCGGTGCTGGAGCAGGCACTGCTTCGGACATGTACTCTCGGGCCCAGACCTGGGCAGCGGGCGGTCCATCAACAACCGGACCCGTAGGCGGCATGCCGCGCACTGGACCCGGAAATTCGGCCTCGAAATCTGGCTCGGAGTACGACTATGGCGGCTATGGCTCTGGCTACGACTACGACTATAGCAACTACGTGAAGCAGGAGGGCGCCTCCAATTATGGAGCTGGACCGAGGTCAGCGTATGGCAACGACAGTTCCACGCAGCCACCCTATGCCACTTCACAGGCTGTCTAAGGAGGAGGAATAAGCATAAGGAGAAGGAGGAGAGGAGGATGGAGTGGAGAAGCAGAAGAAGTAGGAGTAGGAGTAGGAGTTGGAGCCGCCGTAGCAGAGAGCAGAATCGTCGTCGTCCTCGTCGGCGAATGATGAAGACAGAGAAAAAGATGGTGGTAATTGTAAGCTAAAGCGTCGTCTGTTCGTTTTTCATTTCAGATCAGATCAGTTGTTGAAATTAATATTTAAAAACTCTTGTACAACTATTATTTAAAGCGAAACCAATTTAACACAACACGAATGAATGAATACCTAGCGACAAGTCAGATTCATAGATATATATATATATACATGTATGTTCTATATAGCAATGAGTATGTAATAATAGGCAAAAACATCAGCACACACAACACAACACCAACAACACCAACAACTCAACAACCATTATTCAGAGACAAGAGAACCTAATTTCTTTCATGCGCCCGCCACACACATACATACACCACACACACACCTACCTAGGAACACACCTGTCAGCCAAGTAACTAACAAGAACTACTACACCCAACTAGAACTTAAACTAAAACCTAAAACCTAAAAACCCTTAGGCTCATACGATACACAAGAAGGCATTAACAACAACAAAATAGAAAGTGAAGATTTAAACGTAATGATTTACAAGTATAAAGTTTAGCTAATTAGACCCAAAAGAAAGATCAAGGATGAAAGAGAGTGCGAGGAAAACCAACACAACAACAACAACAACAACAACACAACAACCAAGAAATTAAGAACTTATATAATTTTATTAAAAGTAAAGAGAGATCCCCCCTTAATTACTAAAATTAGTAAATACACAAATTCGAAATTGTACATTTTAAAGCAAAAACCCCCCGAGGCCAAGGACGTGCCTCCGGCCGGCCTCCTCCAACCCGCCTGCCTTTTTCCCCCAGCGAGCGACGAGTCTGTGGGCGAAAAGGTTTAGAGAGTGCTTGTGGTTTGAGAAGGAATCCGAGGAAGGTTCCGAGAACCCAGCGCCCGCTTGCCTTAGCCTCTGTGACTCATTGACCTTTTTCTGCGAATTTAGTTTGCGATCGGAACACGCTATGTTGGAGTGCGGGAGCTAGGAGTAGGAGAAAGGTTAATGGTGGTGGTGGCGGAATAGGGCGGAGGGACGGGACTCTGGCATTGGGAATGATGATACGTTACAAAATTAAAAATTTACCATTTAAAGTAAACAAAACGAAAAAAAAACTAGCTAAAAGTTAAACTACATATATAAAGAAACCTAATTGATAAGCGTATGTCGTCGTTTACATCTAAGCGAAAGTTGAACTTGAAACTAGAATTATATAGTGCGTTGGATTTATTATTTAAAGTTAGAGAGAGCGAGAATTGAGGATGATAAAACGATAAAAAGAAGCCAAGCAGCAGCAGCAGCATATGATGATTGATTATAATGGATATGATGGAAACCAACAAAAAACACACTCTTAACAAATAAACATAAAACTATATACATACTTATATACAAGATATATATATATATATATTTAACGAGTATATATACAATAACAAAGGAAACAAAAACGAAAAAAACGAGTAAAAAAAGAGCAAAAGGAAACCGTAAATTTAAAGCTACAGTTAAAGTAAATCATAAAGAGTAAAACGTAAAAGGTTAAACAAGTAAAAAAGTAATAACGGGAAGCAGTCAGGCTGAGAGAATATATAGGACAGGAAGTTATACACGAAACGATGCTTAGAGTTGCGTTGCACATTTTTCTTTTCAACTTTCATCGTTTGCCAAGCAGACGGAAGCAACAACAGCAGGAACCAACCAACCAACACATCTAGCGCGACAGTCAACATCAGTCAGTAAATAACTAGAACAACAACAACAACATTAACACGCACACCTAACCCCACATTCGATAAACAACAACACACAAAATAACTCTACAATCAGAAAGAACCACAGATCAGAGAAGCGCGAGTGACAGGACAGACAGACAGCGAAGAAAAGGAAGAAAATTGAGAGAAAAAAAAAAATAAATAAGAGCAAGCAGCAGAAAAACTTTAATTGATTATAAATATAACATATATATATATATATTATATATCTTTAATTACTTATACAATATTTACTCTTAACTACTCTGCGCGCTCACCCAAAAAAATAACAGAAAACCGAGCGTGCACTGTGTGTAAAACATGATGAAAGTAAACTATTTTAATGATGATTATATATGATTGCGATTTTACAATTTATTATTACAAAAAGAAAGATGAAAAAAACAAAAAACAAAATGAGAAACATACATATTATATGCTAATACATTTACCATACACACATATATATTATAAAAAAAAACAACAAATATGAAGTAATTTTTTCTATTAAAATACCATACACTAATTTTTAATTTGTTTATTTTTACAACAAATCAATTTACAATACATATACATTTAATTACAATATATACAATAACAATACTTTACTTTATTTTTCGGTGATTTATTGCTTAGTGTTCTTCGTATAATTTTTACTCTACAACAAACAAAAAACAAATAATCCTAAAGATATAAATTCCTAATTTAATTTCGTTTAAATTACACTACAAATATGCTTACATTTTATATAACTAATTATTATACAATTTTTTAGAAAAAAAAAACAAACAAACAAACGCAAAACAAAGCAAGTAAAAACGAGTAAAGTAAAACGTGTGTGAAAAGCAAACGTTTCGATTTTTGAAAAAAAAAAAAACCACCCATTTCTTTGACAAATTTATTGAGATATTGAGATTCTGTTTCGTGTATCCTTTTCTGTATCTGTATCTGTACCACCACACACCAGTCTGTATCTGTATCTGTGTGCGTGCCTGATTGTGATTGTATGTGTCCGTCTTTGGTTAGTGTTGTCGTCCTCGAAGAGATCAAGATCATCTAGCGGGAGACGGTCGGCGGGCGAGGTGGAGGACGTGACGAAAGAGAGAGAGAGAGGAGGAGGAAGAAGAATCGACGGATCATCGGATCAACATTGAAAAGCAAAGGAGCTGGGGAGCTCCAAGAAGGCAGAGAAGAGTGTGCTTTTGTCATACATCCGTGCTTCTGCCACAACACCTCCATTACAGAGGAGTACCATTCATCAGGGATCATCATGACACCATCCTTTCTTGATCTGCTGAGCGCGGTAGAAGCATGGAATGAATAAGAACAACGGCGGCAATTTTTTAAGAAATTGCCAGCAAGTAAATCAACCTGATGTAATTTAATAAGATATAAACTATTATTTACTCATTACAATGGGGCTAGCAGGCCCCCACATACATATTTTTTCCGTTCAAGTAAGATTTAAAGATTTGGAACTACAGCATAATTAACACGTACTCTAAAGTAAAGGTTAAAATTAAAATAAACTCATTCGAAGCGATAATTATTTAGAAGACATAACATAACAACAACACACTGACTGTTAATTGTAAAACAAGTTCATTTCTAAATCGTTTATTTACAAAAATGAAATACAGCATAAATCCGTTTTTTTTAAATTAACCTAAACGAAAAAACCTATTAAAAATTAAAAAAAAAAACTACATACAATATATGTGCATCGTAAACGTAATAAACAACAACAAGAAAAATATATATGAATTACACCTACTATATACAACTATTATATACTATATACATATAATTATAACATATAACGATTTAACGGTAAAATAAATTTAAATATTGTATTAAACAAAGTGTTGCACTTTCAACAAACAAGCTTAAACCGAGACGATGATGATGATGCAGATAAGAACATTTAAAATTTAAGTGTACATGTTTGTCAGCAACACACACACACACAACCAACACACATACACCCTGAGAACTGTTGTAACAAAAAGTCCAAAAAGTGCAGCAGCCGGGGAGCATCCAAGGAGGAGTGATGACTAAAAAATCAGATTGTTTCGTTTGTTTTTTTGGTTACCAATTGATGTCATTTTGTGTATATGGCTTTTGTTTCTTCATTATATTGTTGGTTTCGGTTTTTATCGGCCAATTGATCGGCAGTTATCGAAAAGAAGCTGTGTATTGTGTATCGGTGATTGATTTGATTTATACTCTCGACAGCTCATCGATAGTTTGCGTTTGCCTTTTTATTGTTGACTTGATTTTTATCAGATTGGAAATCTGCATATACTTACGATTCGAATGAACCACGAATGGAATATGAAAAACAATAATGTAAGGGTTACAAATATTATTTAACATAACTGATAAGCTAACCATACGAACGATCGATCGATGCGCCAAATGCAAGCCCAAAAATCAATGAAGAGAGAGAGTGCGTTGTTGTATACATATTGTATAGCTCTACATATAGCTCTAGGAGACACGACAGAGAGAGAGATGAACAAAGATAATACTTATCAAAGCTTTTCCGGTCTATGTAGTTCTTACAATTAAGTTCTCTCGAATTTGTTTACGGAAAATCGAAAATGTCGACTGGTTACCCATATATGTAGTTAAGCTAAGAACAACTGACACACACACTCAGATCCTTTTCTGACTATATGCTAGAAGACTAGAATTTTAAATGCTATTTTTTTCGACAACCCTCCCCCTTTCCCCCCATTTTCTAGCCCCCCTCCTCACCAAGAGAGTTGTTGTTTTTATGCAAAGGAAAAAAAGAGTACTCTTAGCCATTAAAGACTAGAATGATTTGAAATAAGATGAGATTTAAACAAAGATATCTAAGCTAAATTCCTAAGACAAAACGATTCCACCTAAGACACCTTTTTGTAATGACTAAATTTATATAGGGCCAAGGCGGCGGCGGAGTGTTAGAACAACAACAACAACAAAACAAATAAATGATAATGAGAAATCAATAAGATTAAAGAGAGATCAAGTGGCATGTTTTCTATATCTACTTCTACTCCATTATGTTATTTCTTCCTTTTTTTGATTTCGGTTTGCATAAACATTAGCGATAGGTTCCCATTGTGTTTGTGTAGGAAATGTCAAATCAAGTTGAATTAATGATTGTTAAAGCCTGCAAGTTAAACGACAAATTATATATTATTACTTAAAATTAATTGAACGACAGCAGTATCCATTTTTAAAGCCCGACTTTCGTATGTTCGTTCTTAAGTAAACAAAATTCGAATCGAGGTATGTATATGGTAATTTTAAAAAATGTAACAAAGGCAGAGAATATAGTGAACCAAAACTTATTTGTATGTAGTTAATAATAAATACACTATCATTAAATACAAAATAGACAAAAATACGGGAAAAAAACACAGAAAAAAAGAGGAAAATATGCAAAAATAACCAACAAAAAACAAAATTGAGACTGTAAATGAAAGGCAACAACATAATGGAGCTGTTTTTTGGGGCGAGGCGAAGAAGTTGGAGTTGAAGTTGATGATGGGGAAAAAGGCTTAAACCACACACGATACTATACAACTCTCGCAACTCGAATAAAAAACACTGATGAATAAATAGGCTACCAGCATAAGTTCGTATAAGGATTTCGTTTAAAAAACCCGAAAATTGTAATCAAATTGAATTTCATTTCCGTTTCTCGTCCCTCTAGCTGCTTATTCTCTGTACATTATGGCAAGTTTGTAGCATTGGTTTTGAACCTTGATTTTATTTTATTGTATCGAGATGAGTGTAAACTGAACATCGTTTAGAAGCGAAGAAAATATTAAGTATTCAATATCAACAACAACCAAACAAAACCGCATAAGAATAACGAAACCGAATCTAAAAGTTAAAGATTTAAGCATTTTGTAAGCCAAACAACAACACACACACTGACAAAACTTTCGATGAATTTGAATTTTTTACCGAAACGATGATGAAACTAAGGAAACTGGAATCTTAAACTGATACTGAAAGCGATGTTAGGATAACTAACGAAAAACACATAGAAACCTCCTACACCTGCATATACATAGGACATATATAGGACTTACTTGTAAACCAGATTGTAACGATTTTAGGCATATAAGTGTTGCGACTTGGAAACTCGAAGGGAGCGACTCGAATGGAGGAAGGCCAAGTATTGTCCCTTTTCAGGCATTCAGACTTTTTGTTTTGTTTTTTGGAAATAATTTCATAGACTTTTCTACGCGTACTTTTAGATCGAGATAGTGAAGAGAGGTTAATAGGGAGGGGTTTAACATTAGCAGCTGAGTTCAGGGTTGAGAGTTGAGAGTTGAGAGGAGGATACACAGTGGTACAGTGCTTAAGAATTAACATTGAGGACAGGATTTAACTTAACTTAACTTAACTTAACTAAACATACATAGATACAAGGACATACATGCAAGAACAAGATGAAACTTGAATGGGAAATACATACATGAAGCGTTGCAAGATTTTAGTTTACGGTAAACTTAAAGAAATTTTTTACAATGTATTTATACATACCTAAATTTAAATTTTAAATTAATTCTTTAATGTAATACGAACACAGTGCCTAAGTAATATCAAAACAAAAAATCGAAAATAAAATGAAAATAAGGATTTACATAAAACAAACAAACAAACAAAACGAGATTAAGAAGCGCAAGTAAGTACATTGTTACTAAAAAATGGTAAAAACAAAGAGAATAATAATCGAACAACTTTTAAGACAACAGAGTAACATTCGAGCGACAGAAATTCAAACAGGATAAAAATAAGCCAATAAATAAAACGAAACATTTGCATAACCATTTATAAGAAACTCATGCAAACAAAAAACAAAACACACACTCGAATAAGAACCAGAGCAGGAAACGGAAGCTGAAAACTGAGAAAACTGAGAAAACTGAACCGAAATATGAATCCCCCTAAAGAAATTCGCATTAAATTGTACAAAATGTTATTCAAACAAAAATGGATCGCAAAAAATGAATACTACTGGATTTCCTTCCGTACAACCCACATACATTTATCCTCCAATTCCAATTCCAATTCCCTCCTCGACATCCTTACAGGGCTAGCCAATTATTTGATATTATTTATCAGAACATGCCACGTACTTAAAATGACATCAAATTGCAACACTTTAAACATGTTTGTTTGCATATTGGATTGGTTTTTAATTTAGAATGAATGGTCAAACGAAAACCCCCAAAAATAATTGTTCTCTAAATTACATTATTCCTATGTTCAATTCATATTTAAAAGAGATACATACAAAAGACATATAAAAATCCAAAAAAAAGGAACAACAAATAAATTACACATTTTGAAATTATGTTTAACAAAACGAAAAAAATTAATGTAGTGTGTAAAAAAACAGAAAACAAACAAAACATGGAAGTAAAACAAGTTTTAAGCAAAAACAAAAAAATACTTTGAATATATACATAAATTGCAAGTAAATAGAATAAATGTCACTCACTCTTTTTATTTAACTTTTGTATTTGATCTCGATCATTCCTGGGATTGATACTGACCAGAGCTCGGCTGATCATAAGAGCAGCTCTAGAGCCAGCCCGAAAAATTCGAATGCAAAAATATCATTATATGGCAGGAACAAATCGGTCAACCCTTCTTTTTGAGGGTTTTTGAAGAAAAATATAAGTTTCCTGTGTTTTTATGCGTACTTCATACGTGTCAAAAATGTAAAGATCCTCCTAATATGTGCAAGCGCTCAACTGAATCGCTCTTCTTATTGAAAGAGCGTAAGGAATCAGGCGCTGAAGCATTTTCCCGCTTATGTTCTTCCAAAGAAGAATCATTTGAATTTTCTACGTTATATAATACATAATTTTATTTTCACTCCACATTTGAAATTCTTGTCAGGAAAAGTAATTTTATTTCGAATTAGAAAGAATCTGATCGCAATGCTGGAGCTCGTGATGTTATTCCTCCTTAGTTCGGTATCCTATTTCTTCGCCAACTTGGAGAGACCCGACACATTTTGGGGATATGTAAATGCTGGAATACCAATTGTTTTCGGCTTGCTATCTGCTGAATTGATTTACCAAAACGTTAGTGTGTCCCTTATTCGAATTACCCTTATTATACATTTAATTTTTTATAGAAATAGCAAACGACTTTAGGAATTACTTCAAATATAGTGATGACTTTATTTCGGCTGAGAGAGCGTTTAAATTAAAAAAATGTTTTAAAATATTTCAAAAGCAACGAATAAATATGATGATGTCATGGCACATGAGTACAATTTGTGAGGATTAAACGAACGCCTACAGCTACAGATTAGAATGATGAATCCTATGAGATTGAAAAACTATGCTCCGATCGATGATGACTACTTGGCTACGCGTCGTCTTGTGGTGGGTGTGGTGGGTACTCCTCCGCCGCTGGGTGGCTTTGGGATCTATAAAGAGGATTTCTGATATAAAATCGAATTGGATCAGGAGTGACGTGTTTGCTCACAGAACGTATCGGTCTCGGTGTGAGGGAATTGGCAGGTGGCGGCTCGCGAGGCTGTGGTCCATCCGGATGTCCCACTACTGTAACGGCCACGGGTCTCTGCTCGGATCCAGCTCGCTCCATGCTCTCGCTGCGTGAATTAGAGCCGGAACGCTTGAACATGCCGGAGAGCCGGCCTCGCAGATCCTTCTTGCTGGACCTCAAATCGCTGGCAACACTGATGTCTGAGTCAGATCCTTGAATCTAAAGCAGGAGAGAGAGGAGTATTTGCAGTTCCCAATTACAAGTGTGATCCTATTGGACTTACTGATATTTCACTCTCGGAATTGCGACTGCTCTTGGTCAGGCTGCGCAGCTTGCCCATAATGCCCTTTTTCTTTTTGCGAGGTCCTCGCGGTATATCGCTCTGGGTAGATCCTCCAGATAGACGCGAGTCGAGTCGTGAATCCAGGCTGGAGTCTCGAACCAAGCCGCCTAGCTCCGAGTCAATGGATTGCATTGAGGACACACTGCCATCGTCCTGGCGCCAAATGTTCTGGGAAGAAAAAATGTAAGTAAGTAAGAAAGTAAGTAAGTAATGTAAAGTCCAGTATATATCTCACCTGATCCCTCTGTATGGAGTGATCCAGCGATAGGCTCTTTCGTATCAGGCTGCCATTATTCGATGAATTCCGGGACACACGACTCCCGCCACGCTGTGAACCCGCTGCACTGGCCACCGAGCTGGTGCTGCCGTGGTGATCGTTCTCCTGCGAGGCAGCTCGTCGCAAATTGCCCCGCCGCATCCGGCTTCGCTCCTGTTCGTCCTCGTTTAGTCTCTGGAACCGTCGCAGCTCCTCGGAGGCCTCAGCCAACCGCGCCAGAACAGTGGTGATTTGTGAGCTGCTGAGCGTGGGCGAGGGCGACCGACTGCGCCGTACATCAGGCTGTTCGGGACGCAGGTTCTTATCGTAACCACCACGCCCGGATCCGCCACTGCCCACCATTTTAAGATCGGGTGCAATCTTTACCAGCTCGTCGACAGTCTGCAGAAGAGCCCCCACCTTGCGGTCGCCACCATCCGCCTCCATGCGTCGCTTGATCAGTTCCTTTTCGTAGCGTTCACGCTGGAAAGGGAGGAGGATTAGTAAAAATGATATATACGATCCCCCAGATCTCCTTACCTCGCGCCTTAGCTTCTCATTGGAGGTGCGCAGCTTGGCATGGACATCACGCAGTTCCAGCAAGTCGCACTGCAGCTCGGCAATCTTTTTGCGTCCCTCCTCCATTTCCTCCTCGGTGGCTCGCTTGATTTGGTCCAGCTTTCGCTTGGACTCCAGCCGTTCCTTGTCCCGCTCGCGTTCCACTTCGAAGAGGGTCTGGCGCAGATCTCTGGCCAGTGTGGAGGTCTCTTGCAGTAGCCGCTGCTGATCCTCCCGCTCCTTTTGCCAGGACAACTCCAGCTTGGTCTTCATGCCCGGCAACTTGGTGCTGCCCGAACCGATAACGCGTTCCTCCTCGAACTCGTTAAGCTTCGATTGCATCTCGGAGATTTTAATCTCGTTGGCACTGCGCTCGGAGACGAGTTCGGTCTTGATCTTGCTGGACTCCAGGCGGGACTCGACCAACTGGTCCTCCAGATGACCAATCTGAAATAATTTCGATTTAGAATCCTGTGCAGTAGATTATCCCTTCTTTGTGGACTCACCTGCTGCTCCAGATAGGCAATCTTGCTCTTGTCGTCATCATCGCTGCTGTGCATGGAGCCACGACTTTGTCTGCCCGTGTTGTTGGCCTTTAGATCCCCGATCTTCTTCTGAGCCACTTCCAGCATCTGCTTGAAGGCGTCACGATCTTTCTTGAAGCGTTCACATTGGCGCTATTGTAAAACTAGATTTTTAAAAGGATGTTTCTTTGAGTAGTCTAAGGATCCTGCATTACCTGCATTGAGTTCAGTTCTCCGCCGAGGTTCTTCACCTGCTGCTCGTACCGCAGTCGCGTGGTAGCCACCTCTGACTTCATCTGTAGCTCGGTGCTTTGTAATCTAAGAATGACATAGTTAATATATTATAGAGGGGTTATTTAGTTATAACTCCACTTACTGTTCCTTGAGATCCCTGATCTCAGCATCTCGTCGCGCTCCATGGCCGTTCAACGATAGCTGGGCCTGCTCGATCCGGTTGTAATCGCTCAATTTGCCATTGAGATCGTCGTTATCCTTGCGGAGCTGGAAGACCAGGTCAATGTTCATCTCATTCTCTCGACGCAGCCGTTCGTACTCGTGCTCCTTCTCCGACAGCTTGTTCTTGAGAACCGTGCGCTCGTACTCTCCCCCATTGCCATTGGAAGTCTTGAGGGCCTTGACCTCCAGGTCGGTGATCTTCTTCTGGGCTTCGCTCAACTTGCGAGCCATGTTGGTGCGCTCGATTCGGATGGTGTCCATCTCGGAGATCTTCTGCCTGTTGGCGTTCAGTTCGGCTTGGAGGCTCTGCTTCTCGGTGGTGAGTTGGGCCCGCATCAGGATAGTTTCCTCGGACAGTTTCTCCCAGTGGTTGTTGAGGTCCTCGTATCGCTTTTGTTCGGAGCTTAGCGAGGACTGAACCTCCTCCACTTGCTTCTTGAGATCCTGCACCTGCTTGCTGTCCGACTTGCTGGCCTTGGTCTTGAGATCCTTGATCTCCTTTTCCAAGCTGGACTTGCTCTTTTCGGCTGCCTTCTTGGCACTGAGTAGATCGGCGTCCAGTTGGGTGATCTTGGCCTCTAGCTTCTCCTTCTCCTTGCCTTGCTTTTCGAAGTCCTTCTCCAGGCCCGATAGCTTCTCCTTCTCCCGCTTGCTCTGCGTCTCCAAACTAGACTTGTTCACCTCGGTCTGCTTCAGCTGAGTGTCCTGCTTCTTGACCTTCTCCTCCAAATCCTTGAGCTTTGAGTTTAGTTTCTTGGCGTCCTCATCGCTGCGCTTGAGCTTCTGCTCCAGCTCAGTGACCTTGCTGCTGGTGCCATTGAGGAGCTTCAATCGCTGGACATCGCCTTCGGCCAGGGTCAGCTTCTGCTTATATTTCTGCACCTCCTCCTCCAGACTGCCCTTGGCCGTTTGCAGGGCCTTGAGCTGATCGGTTCCACTGGAGCTGAGCATTACCCGCATCTCACTGATCTCGTCCTCCAGCTCCTCCACCCACTTCTTGAGGTGACTCTTGGGCGTCAGATCGTTAACCCTTTTGGCAGTACGAGCTGGCAACTTGGCCTCTGCCTCCAACTGCATCCGCTTGAGGCGGGCAGTCAGCTCATCCCTTTCCCGCTGGGCCACCGCCAGAGTCTCCTTCATCTTCGAGTCCACCTCGCCGCTCTTTTCGCTGGCCTTGCGCAGCGCCAGCAGACGCTTGTTCTCCTTGGCCAACTTGTCGTTCTCGGTTTCCAGTGTGCTCAGTCTGCTGAGTTGGTCCTTGAGGGAGTCTGCCGCCTGCTCCTTCTCCTGGAGAGTCTTGCGTAGTTGGATAAGCTCCTCGTTGAGAGTCTTCAGTTTCTTTTCGGCCGCACTCGAGGACGTTCCGAAGCTAAGGAGAGAGCTCTTGCTGCCAGTGGAGCTGGAAGTGTCCTGTCGCAACTTGGTTTGAAGTTCACGTACATGCTTCTTGGACTCGGCATTCTCCTTTTCCAGATCCTCCACCTTGAGACGCAGTATGGAGGCCTCCTGCTCGTTCAGCTCCAGCAGAATCCTCAGCTCGGCGGGATCATCCTCGTCGGAGATGCCCTCGTCACGATCGGCCTGCACCTCGGGAGCCAGGCGATGGGGATGCGGTGTGGGACTCAGCTTGCGACCTGGGGAAACGATTTAAAAATTAAGTTATTAATCCGAAGAATAATAATTATCACATATGGCACAAAAATCTCTATGGATTCAATCAATTGAAAAGCCTCCCAAAAGTATGCTGTGATACATGTTTTGTGTACAAAGCATACATTTAGGCGCTATTTAAATTGATTTTGATTGCGATTTAGGTGTCACTTCCTGTACAAGTTAGTTTAGTTAATCACTAACTAAGGTATAATACGGATACTACGGGTGGTTTTTACTATTAGTTACTATTGTTAATCAAAATGAGCAGCCTCAAAAAAATGGCAAATTACTGATTCAGTTCTTTCATTAATAAGCGCATGGAAAGTTACGTTAGTTGGTTAAGAGAGAACATAGTCCTCAGTTAATGAAGAGAAGAAACACTGTAGCTCAAGTCACTCCAGTTTAAAAAAGGTTCCTGTGACCTCAGCTAAAATGAATAATGATTAAAATCCACGGTTCCCACTTAATGTACCTTAATTTAATTTTCAGCTAGCTGACAAATTATTGGTTTCTTTTTTTTAAGGTGTTCCGACTTATTGAAATGGATATAGAACCGTGACTTTATCATTTTTATGAAATACGTTGTCTACGAACTAAGGTTAAGAGTACTTATTAAATGTAGTTTTGTTCGTACTTCTTGAGCGTGTTGCCATTTTTTTCAACTGCATCATCAACGACTCATTTTCATCCTCGAAACGAGTCACCTTTTTCCTCAAGTGTTCAGCCTGAAACACACAAAAACTTGATATATTACAACTGAGTTATAAGGACGAGCAAAAGGCAGTAGTAAATATCTGAAATCGTGTTCGAGGATAAAAAGTAGTATTGCTACGTATCGAGTGCTGGGAGAGCACTGGTTCTACAAGTGATTGCTACACAGAGAAAATGCACAGATCCTCGACGATTGAGGTGCTTGGTACCTGCTCCACTCAGAAGAACATGCGAAATGGCGCTGGGAAAGAGCAGGGAGCGATTGGATTGACCGACTCTCGAGTGCGATGATGAAGATGATGGAAAAAGTCCCATAAAGGGCGATGGTGTAATCTCTCGTTCGGTCGAAACACTTCGGACTATCGCCGCTTCGTGATCGGTTTGGGTGACACCCTCTTTGGAGGTCACCCAGTTCTCCATGCTGGTGGCTACATCACTCTGCCCCAAGGCCACGGTCTGAGTGCCTCGAGGGAAAGCCACCACTTCGAGGTGCATCTCGTGGAAGGTCTGAGTGCCACAACTGAATCTAACCCGCTTTCGCACCCGATCCCGATCCCTCAGCCGCTGCAGCTTCGTGTGTGGAATGCAGTAAATAATTAATCGCGTAGGTTTTCTGCGTTAGCGGAGGGATCTTTACCTCTTCTTCGGCGAATTTTAACTGGTCCTTTAGGTCCGTTTCCCGCTCAATGGAGTCCTGCAGCTCGCGCTGCAAGTGCTGTGGGTCCTCCTGCGAGCCTCCGCGTGTGAGGGACTCTCTGGTGATCTTGGCATCCGCCGATGTTGACTTGCCCAGAACACCCAGCATGGGTGCCTTCTTCTTTCCAGGGTTTCGCAACTCCTCGGCCTCAGTCTGTGTAAGAATAGTTTATATTAAAATATTGTATATTTAGATGCAAAAATGGAACATACCTGCAGCTTCCTGGTGAGTTCACTGGAAAATCTCAGCTCCTCCTCTAATTTCTTTACCTTCGCACTCAGTTCTGCGTTAAAGGAGCTCTGACGCTCCTGTTCCAGGGTCTCAATCTTGCGGTCGCTCTTCTTGAGCTTAAAGCTGAGGATGCGACAGTTCTTGGTGGCCTTCTCAAGCTCCTTTTGCAGGCTAGTCTTGGCCTTGACCTCGTCATCGCGGAACGTATCCTGCACTTCGTCCATCTCGGCCTGCAGGTTGAGTATCTCCCGCTTGGATGACTGGTTCTCCTCCATCAGCTCTTCGCAAATCTGCTCGGCGGCCTGCAGCTTCCGCCTGAGCTCGGACTCGCTGCCCTTGCTCTCCAGCTCCTTCATCCGAAGGTTCAGCTTGCGCTTGTCATCAGTGACGCGGTCCAGTTGCTCCTTCATCTCGTTTAGCTTCTGCTGGAGATTCAAGGCCTCAGATGCGGCAGTCCGATTGGTGGTGGTATCCATGGAGGCCAGGCGACGCAACAGGATATCGCTCTTGTCCCGCTCTGCTCTCTCCGCCCGTGTCTTCATCGTCTCGAAATCCGCCCGCAGTGACTTCATTTGCTCCTGCATGGCCAGGGAATCCTGGGGCTTGACTGACGTGCTGCTGGTCGTGGTTGTGTGGTTCGAGGACGAGTGGGAGGATGGTGATGCAGCGGGTACGGTTTGTCTTTTAATTTCCTTGCTGGCCACAGCAGCATCCGCTTCCTTGCGCCGAACCGAACTGGAGCTTGACGATGAAGTGGCCTTCACTTCGCCGGTGCCGGATGAGGAAGTCTTTAGGCTGCTAGTCACACTGCTGCTGGACGCTGTCGTCGTAGTGGTTGCCACCTTTTTGGGCGGCAACGCGGCACGTTTCAGCTCAGCTTGTGGAGCCTGATTCAACGAGGTTCCCGACTTACTGCGCTCAGGTCGATCAGGAACCGCTGGCGCAGTGGATGCTGTGGACTCGGTTTCCCTGAAAAAAAGATAATATAATTAATATAAATAAATTTCAACTGATGTAGAATATATTTGTTAATAATATCTTTATTTTCTACTCACTCTTCTCTCCGTGGAACGGATCGCTCGCGACTGTTTTCGCGGGAGTTCAGACTGCGTTGCTTCTTGAGGAGATTCATCTTTCGGACACGCTCGGCTAGACTGTCTGTCGACAGGATGACTAAATCATCTGGAATACTTGAAGTTTTACTGGGTGAGGATGTGACACGGGTTGGCGGTGTTAGAGCGTGTTCCACCTGTGAAGGATCCATAGAATAGTTAGATTTTGGAAAACTAAAAGAATGTTTGAAATGTTCTTGTTTCCTAGTTTCTTGAAGGAATATTCCCGAGCAGCTACTCACTCGAGGTAGTTACCCCATTACCCACCTCCTTGATGTCCAAGGCAGTTGTGTGACGCCGCGGCGGCACCGGCAGCTTGACCGTAACGGCCACATTGTGATCCTCAGCCACGGATGCTCGACTAGTGGCCGCTGCTGCTGCCTGCGGGCGGCGTCCGGCATCGTCCGGCTCGTCGATATCCGGCGTGGAGGCCCAGGACTGTGGGCGCTTCTTCAGCTCTACATTGAAGTGGACAACTGGGTTCAGTAAGGGCATCAGGTGCCAGGACATGCAGGTGCAAGTTGCAATCAGCGTTGAAGTACACGTACACACACATACAGACGTCGTGGTGCGAGGAGTGTGAAACAAACGAGCGAGAGCGGGAGCACAGTACAGATCACGCGTTGCATTGGCAGCAGTGATTAACGGTTCATTTAGTGCAGAGATTAGTGTGAAGATAGAGAGAAAGACAAAGAAAGATAGGCAGACAGAGATGGCACAGTTGTTGTGGGTTGGTTTTGTGCAAGCGCAGAGTGAGAGTGAGAGAGATACGTAGACAAACACATTGATTAATAAATGTAAAATTTAATTTAGCAACTTACATAAAACTCTTAACTTTTGGCTAACGATTTCTCAATGTTTTTATAAAAGTTAAGTCAATCAATTTAAATCCCCACAAAAGTTGTTAAATATCCTTTCTCAATTAAATGATAATAAATAAATTAACTTAAAAATTGTTTCATTTGCGAAAGTATTAAATATGTAATGTGTAACCAGACGGTCATAAATAAAAAACTAGCGGATAGACCATCATATTATCCTGACAATACCGCATATCATATACATATAATATATAATATTTCAGGAATCTTTTGAAATAATAATAAAGAGTGGGAATCATTATCCTGACCAGTGAGAAATCGTTATAAAATTAATATTAAAATAAATAATATTATTAGAGGTTATAAAGGAAACTATTGATTACTATTTAAAACACAAACATGATGAAAAAAATGTTTATAAATTAATCTATGCATAGACATACATATGTTTTACTAAATACTTGACAAATATTTACTAACACTAATATTATTGCTTTTGTTGAAGTAAATCAATGGAGTTTTGAATTCCTAACCCATTGGATCCACTCAAGACATAAAAAGAGAGTGTATGATTTAGTTTAAAGCTTTTAATAATTAACCAAAATGTAAAACATAACAAGAAAGGAAGGCTAGCATCGGATGCCGAAGCTGGAATACCCTTGTAGATACATTATATTATAAAGTTAAATCTCTTGTATGGCTTTAAAAAAAGAAACCCTGTGTTATTTGAGGTTGCAAAACAGACAGAAGACGGAGAGACCGATATCTGTAGAATATATTCTATTCAATTCGGGAGATACTTTCTTCATTGCAATGAAAACTTTTACAAAAACTTTTTACTACAAAGGCAACTACATTTTAAACTCTTGTTACTGCTTTCATGATTTTTTTTTAGATCTGTTCATAATCACACCTATATCATTGCCGTTGGTTATATTCGCGCTGGTAAGATTCTGTGTTGATGTCCACGTCCGGGAAGTGGGTCTAAAAAGAGAGTGGTTGATCAGGTCTCCAGGCTGGGAGCATTATTAGCTGAGCACTCACCGCGAATTCTGGGCATCGGATAGATTGGGCGAGGAGGCGGCCACCTCCTCGCCGGCCCTCCGAGCTCCATGCTCCTTGTAATCCCGAAAACAGCGCTTACATCGCGTTGGATACCGAGTCTGTGGATGGAAGCCGAGGGGGCAGAGCTGATCGCCTTTCAGCGATGGATACAGATGATGCATCTGTTCTCGTACAACTTAGCAGCTTTTCGTTTTCTAAAATAGGATACATTTAAATATTATAAATAATATATATTTATGTCTTATGGTAAAAAATAGTATACCAAACTTCAGGTTCAGAACACTTGGTTTCATTTCTGTTTTTTTTTCCTAGTTGTATACTTGGATTGCTGTATCTATTATTCGCACGATCAACATTCTCAATTGACCGATTCTGTACAAAACATTGGAATTTCTGGCATTAATCCAAGTTAACGAAAGAATGTGGTACACATGTACATACATACATATGTTCATCAAATAGTAGAATGAATTTATTTAGCGACAAAAAGTGTATTTGTTATCTTTTACTTGGCCATTACTTTTAAATTAAATACTTTTCTAGATTGCTTGAACGCACCACTTATTTATATTTAAAAAATGTAGCACAGTTTTATGTAGATCAATGGCTTTGATCTGGTTTTTGAAAATTACAACTACATTTTGAAAGTTTCGGGGAATACACAAATTAAAAAATATTGAAAGCGTAACCAAAATTATTGTAATGGGCTATACAATTTGCTTTGACGTAAATACTTATATCTTATATTTTTTCGCTAGAATTGGAAATACTTTTCTTTTACTTTGTGGGATGTCTTATTTCCTCCTTCTTTATGTATGTATTTATTCATACATTTTACGAAACCCTTACATTTTTCTACTGACCCAAAATTAATTAATTAAATATTTTCAATTAAAAGCGATAAATTTGGGACTATAATATAAAGTGCGGAGTCCGATCCGTAAGCGGAACTTCGCTGATGAGACCATTGGTTATGGTCGAAACAGCTGTACGAAGATGCCTCGCTTACAAACGATCTGTGTGCTAGATCAAACAATATAGTGGTGTCTATAAATAATTAAGCCGATCTTATGACCTCAAGTTCGTTAAACGCTTCAACTATCTTAACAATATTGAATAATTGCAAACACAAGGTTTTGTTTCACTGAGTTGTGTTTCAAAAAGTATTTTTCTTAAAACAAAAAAACCCTAAAAGACTTGATTTGAAATCCCGCTTATTTTAGCACTATTTCTTATTATTATTTCCATTTAATTCACACAGTTAATATATTTAACTACTACATACATATCTCTTCTTTTAAATTAAATTAAAAGCTTACGAATTTATAAATTTTTGAAACTTGAAACTATCGAAAACAAATATTAAAAAAAAAATACATGAATTAGAAACAATTACATATCAATTAATAAAACCTAGTGCTAATAGATAAAAAATAGGTTTATTGTTTTGATTTTTACTTAATAAATCTTTTGACTTTCAGCGAATCCGAACTTTAACGAGTAGAATATGTGTTTACTTCACCAATATTTGGCCAGCTTCCATGTAATGTGTAAAATGCAACCGCTTCTAAGACTAAACTTCCGAAAAGCAATTGTAAATATAAACAATAACAAATATGTATCCAATATATTTTTAGAGACATCCAGAGAAAGGATAGAGAGAGTGGGCGAGAGAAATGCAGGCGATCATTATCACAGGTGGAAGCTGCGCAGGCGATTTTATTCCGCCTGCGCATGTTTTTGGCGAAACTAATAACTCAGGCCAAAGAAAGGCCCGAAGAGAAAGGTAAGGGAGAGCTTTCGCAGACGTCAGCTCTTAACTTTCTTTCGCTCGCTCTCTTTTTTCGATGCTGCAAATCCCTAGTGCGTTTATAAATAATTATCACCGTTTTAACCTATTTTCATCCGTGCCGTGCCGTTTTTTTTTTTCGTTTCGGCAGCGGTGGTACTCACTTGCAAAATGTGCGACTTAATTTAGAACGCCCAGCGACTGACTACTCACACAAAATACTTCCGCATTTAGAATTATTAGCGGCTGGACGACGGGGGAATCGGGCCAAGCCAGCATCCGCATCCGTATCCGCAATCGCTCTTGCTTCAAAAGGACAACGATCCGCGCGCGGACACTGTGGACACTGTGAGTGGATATGGATGTGGTTGTGGATGTGGCCGCAAGGCGTGCGGAATTTTTTCGTTTACCACAGCGATTTCAGCTGGGCTGTTGCGTAACCCCGTTCGGATTGGCGTTCCGTGCGTCTTCCAACTATAATAGATTTCGCGATCCTTAATCCTTGTGAGGCTTTGGTCGCACACAGGCCGACGATGATGGCGCCCCCCGGATCACTCTTTGCTCGTTGTGTCAATTTTGGAATATTCACACACTTAATTCACAACATTTACGGCCAAAAAATTAGCTATGTTTTATAAATAGAACATTGTGTTCTTTTTCTTTCTGAATGGCAGCAGCGCACTTCACATACATAAATCATCCCAGCGGATTTCAAATGCAAGACGTTTTCGAAATATCGAAATATATATCGATGGATCAATTGCTCTCTATCTCTCTCTCGGGGATTACCAAATATTATTTGTTTACAATATTTTCAATTGTTTCCAAATTGAATTTTTTTACTTGAATCACTTGCACACGCACACTGGCCCCGCGCGTACGTACATACATATATTTTATATATCTTTAATATAACCGCCGATCGTCGGAGCTCTCGAAATACCTAAACGGCGGATAGCTGCATCTCTTTCGCGCTGCCATGCGACGACCACGGCGCAGTTTCTGGGCACTGTTTTTTTGGCTTGCGAACGCGTTGAAAATCGACGAGAAACTAAATTTAAATCATTTCAAAAAGCTTAAACTAACCACCGGAGCCAAATTGTATGGTACGAGACACATATTGCCACTCTTTTTGGTTAAAGAGAGCGGGAGATGATGTTTAAGAGAAGCGATTCGGTGAAAAAGATTCGAAAATTTTCGAAAATATATTCGAGGTTTCGGGGGCTTGAGAAACTGGAAAAGAAACATAAATTTTTCATCTTTTTGAAAGTTTCTTAAAATTCAGGAAGGGAACTTAAGAAGTTGAGGTCCTTGACAATGGGATACAAGGAATTTAATGGACTCGTTATCTTACGAGTGCCAGATACAAAAATCTAGAATAACTTAAAAAAAAAGGTCACAAGAGGAAACTCTATTAAATCTCTGAAGGCAAGTTGAAAATAAAGAACTGTAATTTCAAAGCTTGATAAAAACTAATCCTATCTACAGAAACTAAATTCCGTTTAAATTAAAAATAGTCTCTCATAAAGCCACTTTAATTTACCCTTGCAGGGTATTATAATTTTGCCATGATGTTAGCAACGCAGTGAAGGGGTCATCTCCGACCCCATATATTCTTGATCAGCATCACTAGCCGATTCGATCTACCCATGTCCGTCTGTCTGTCTGTCTGTCGGTTTATATGCAAACTAGTCCCTCAGTTTTTGAGTTATCGGGCTGAAACTTTCTGGACAGTCTTATTTCTTTTGCAAGCAGTATATATGTTAGAAGGACCGAAATCGGACTACTATATCGTATAGCTGTCATAGGAACGATATGGAAAAATTGACATTTTTTCGCTATTTTTCAAGATATTTAAATGAAACTTTATTTGTGCCTTTATAATATAATTATAGCCACCTCCTAGAAATTTATTTAAAATCAGACCAATATATCGTATAGCTCCATAGGAAAGAGCGGTCTAAATTCATATTTTACATAAGCATTCTACATAGAGCAATTTGTTAAAATTTTGTATTAAAATTGATACATTGATACTTGATACTACATCTGATAGCTACCATACATATAAACAAATATGCGAAACAGGGTGTATCGTGTAATTTATGCTCTTAGTATCAAAATCTTGTTTAATAAGTAATAAATTATCTGCAAGGGTATATCAACTTCGGATCCGCCCGAAGTTAGCTTTTCTTACTTGTTTTAAATAGAATATTCCAACGTCTCCAGTCCCCCCATCCAATCCTTTGCAGTTATTTCATAAATTTATTGAAGTTATCTCTCAAAACTCAACCTTAATGGTCAAATTGAACTTTTGAATCGTTACACAAACTGTATTTTTATATTGAACACCGATTATACATATACATATATAAGCCTAGGTAAATTAAATAGACTTTGGTCGTTATCTTACTTTTTATCATACAAATTCCTTAGCAGCAAGTCACCAAACGAAGTAGTTAGCCATTTCCATAAGCTTTCATATAATTGTTCGCATAATACAAAAGGTGTTTGCTTAATTCTCGATTTGTTATGGAATTTATTTAGAAATCATAAAATCGACAGAGTACATGGTACATTACATTCGTTTGTGGGGGTGTGTGAGTGTGAGTGGGTTTCGCCTTCATTTAAATGAACTCCATTTCCATTGTTTACAATGTATATATATAGACATTATTATGCTCTATTGCGTATGTATAAATTAGAGATTATTAATCGCTAGGTCCTAATGCAGGCTAACCGATGATGGATGTGTGTGCCCTCTTCAAGTGTGAGCTGTTTTGTGAGCTGGGTGAGTGAGTAAATACGATGCAACAGCGACGCGAGCGAAATGAAGAGCATATATGAATCAACAATGGCAGGTAGCAGCACCTCTGCCGATCATGTTGCACTGGGGACATCGGCGGCAGTGGGCGGTGTGGCCGCAAGCTCCTCGCCAGAGTCGTTTGCCGTCGTCGTCGTCGTCGTCCCTGAAGGCTCAGGCGGCGAGCTGCAGGCTGCAGGTCCGTTGTTGTTATCGTTGACCACTGGCAGATCCGCCGCTGCCGCCGCCTCCAGCACCACTGTGGGCGCAGGCTGTGGCTGCGGCTGTGTTTGGCTTTGACTTTGACTCTGATTTGGGGCAGTGAATGAGTTGTTGCAGGTCTTCGTTGCCGGCTCCGGACTGCTGTACATCTGGATAACACTGTTGTTGTTCATATTCTCGACCGAGGCGCCCGAAATGGACAGATCGTCGGCCGAGTCGTCCGCCGTGCTATCCGTCTGCACTGCCTTCTCCTCCAGCAGGTGGTCGCTCTCGCGTATGGGTCGCTGGGCGGAGCCGTATTGCTTAGAGATCTGCAACAGTTCGCGCAGCGTCTCATTCTCCAGGCGCAGCTGCGAGATGGTCTGCAGCTCCCGCTGCACAACGCCATCGTCTACGCTGGCTGCCCGCTGCATTACGGCGGCCATCTCGTTGATTTTCTCCCGCTGCTCGCGGATCACCTGCCACATGCGCTCGTTGTACAGCTCCTTGAAGTTGAACTTGCTGTCCAGCACCTTGGACACTGTGTGCTCGCGGTACTTTTGCATCATCAGCTCCATGGCCCGCTCATAGTCCTCGATACAGATCTTCAGTTCGCGATTCTCCTTGAGTATCTCCGAGCTGTTGATATTCTGCTGCTGGATTCGATTGACCATGTCCGCATTGGTCTTGTTGTTCGAGATGCGGTTAAGGGACTCGATGTCGTCCTGGTATTGCCGCAAACTCTCCACCAGCCGATTGTTCGTCTCCGCCTCCTCGAGCAGCGCCGTTCCCAGTGCGTCCAGGTCCTTGACCCGACTGGCCATGCGCTGCGCGTCCATTATCATCTGGCCCACGGATAGATTCGACATTCTGGCGCCGTCACAAGCCCAATTGCAATTTTAGAATTTCTTTTGTTTTGTTCCCAGGCCCTGCGACGATTGGCTGCTGGCTGCTCTGCGAGAGTACAATGGAGGAGATTCACAGTATTTTTGGCCACTTAATGGCTGGCGCTGGGTAACTTACGAGGGGTGTGGGTTAGGTTAAGATCCGTTATGTCCTATTTAACAGCTTCATTTGATTTATCGGCCAAAATACGAGCAAAATACGCTTGCTAATAGAAATTTTTAAGACACGACCTAATTATTAGTTTTTTGACAGCTGAGAATCAGTGTGGCCGGACTACAGCAGCGCAATAACGCAAAAGGCGCGCGTAGAATAATACTGAAAGTGAACGTTTATATGGGTATACAGTTGCGGTCAAAAAAATAGGATTGAATAAAAGAGATTATCCATTATTTTGAATATTAATAATATAATTTATTCAATTCGTTGTTATGCCCTTGCAGAAAGTATTATAATTTTAGCATGATGTTTGCAACGCAGTGAAGGTGTCATGTCCGACTCCATAAAGTATATATATTCTAGATCAGCATCACCAGCCGAGTCGATCTAGCCATGTCCGTCTGTCGGTTTATATGCAAACTTGTTTTTTTAATTTTTGAGCTATCTGAAACTTTTAGGTTGGTCTTATATCTTTTACAAGCAGAATATATGCCGGAACGGCCGGACTCGGACTACTATATATGTATATAGGGTATAGAAATTTCTTTATAATTTTCTCATAAATAAATTAAAATTACCAAATAAAGTGTAAAAAAGAAGCTACAAGCTTTATTGTCATTTTCATGTAAAGTCATTAAGAAGCTATCAGTACAGATTTTTTGTTCATCTTATCGCGAAATTGGAAGACTTAGCTAAGAATGGACGTAATTCTATAATCCTAATCGATCCATGCATGGAGTAAAACTAGTAATATCTATGTAAGTAAGTTCCTTAAGTCTAGGGTGGTATTCGTATAAGTACTTTCGTCATTTGAAGTGGTAAGTAGATAAAAACACAGAGGTAGAGGTAGGAATAGCATAATACATCGGACGTAGGGATGTACAGACTAAAGATCACGAGATTGCGCTTACACGCCAACGCTATTGAGGCTGCCGGAGGAAAGGTTCTCCGAGCGACTGGAGAGCCGGGGTCGCTTCATCAGCACACGACTTGCCTTGCCGGTGGTCAAGTCCACCGGTCCCACCTCCGCGGATTGATTGAGATGATTGTTGTTGCCGCTATTGGATCCGTTGCTTCCGCCAGCACGTTCCAGCGTGCGTTGGGAGCGGCGTAGCGAGGACGAGGACATCCGCCGCAGGCCAGGATCGTAGTCGTAGCTAGACTGACGCTGGAAGTACGCCATGTCCTGGTCGGTATCGTTCTTCTGCTCCAGGGTCTGCTGCTGCTGTTGCTGGGCCAGCGGGTTTAGGGTGATGTGAATGTGTCGATTTCGCTGTCGCTGCTTGCTGGGTGAGCAGCTGCCACCCAGGGCCGCGAAGTCCTCCCTCAAGTCCGCCATCCGTGGCTTGTTCTGGCTGCTGCTGCTGCCGCCACGGACGCGGGAGTTCCTGCGCCGACACACACACAAGCAGGTGCTGACCAGCAGTAGAATCAGTACGGCTCCGCCGCCAATAGTGCCCGTCAGCATGGGACTCATGCTAAACGTTTCGTTGTGACTGGGCGTGGTCGTATCGCGATCCCGATCCCCCTTCTGCAACACGGGTTCCTCCGTGGTACTGATCTTGGGACGCTGCGTCCTTCCCTGCTTCAAGGCACTAAACTCGGAGGCAGAGACGGCGCTAAAGGACTGCAGCTTGAACTCGTAGATGATGGCCGTTTCGAGGGGGGTGATCTTGAAGCTCCTCGCCTGCGCTCCCTCAATGGTGGCCTTGAAGTATTCCCCCGCTGACGAGGATGGACGATAGTAGGCATAGTATCCTGTGATCAGATGCTCATCCGCATTGCTGGCCAAACGCCAGTGCAGAACTACAGCAGTCTCTGAATACTCCTCGATCTCCAGCAGCTCTGGCACGGGCATTGGGTCGAGCGCTGCTCCCGGCTGCAGGTAGAACTTGGCCGACGTGATGCTCTCCTTGTTGTCGTTGTTGGAGTAAACGGCCAGGATGCGGAAACGGTAGGTGTGCTGGGGCTTGAGGTCCGTCACCGATGCCGTGAAGCTCTTGCCCAGCTCCGAATTCCATTTGGGTTTCCCGTAAGGTATATTATCGTTAGTTGTCTGCCAGTTTTTGCGCTTGCCCTCGCCAACCATGCGGTACTGCACCTTGAATATGACAATGGGCAATCCATCGTTGCGGGGCACAAGCCAGCGGAGCATCACAGATTCATCGGAGAGTCGGGTCACATTCGGCGGCGATGGCGGGACCATCTGCTGCTGTTGTTTTCGGTTGTGATTGGGCTTCGGGTGAGAACGGTGAGATCCTCCTCCTCCTCCGCCCGCCGCTTCACGGGGCTCACTTTGAATCTGCTTGGGATTCACCTGCAGCAGCGTTCCGGCACTGTGCTCGCCCAGAGAATTCCGGGCAAAGCACTGGACATAGCCAGCATGCCGCTTAAGGACGCTGTGCAGCACCAGGGACCCATTGCCTGTCAGCTCAGCCTCTGTGTCATAGATGCTGCTCTCGCCGTTCAACAGCCAGTAGATCTCTGGGGCAGGCACTCCCTCCGCCGCACACTCGAGCTGTATGCGTTCGCCCTCGTTGGTGAGATCCGCCCACGGCGAACGCACAATCTGCGGTGGCTGCTCCACATGCACCCGGATGGAGTGCTTCAGAGCCGGACGAACGCCGTTGTCCAGGAAGCAGATATAGGTGCCTGCATCCCGAACCTGGAGGTTGGATATCTCCAATGCGTGAGTTAACACTTTGGTGCGCTTATTGTTGACGGCTCCGACGACATCGGGGCTGCTCCACACGGCAGTTGGTGCCGGTGAACCCACTCCAGGGCACAGTAGCAGAAGGGTGCCTCCCTCCCGCGCTGTAACTGTCTGAAAGCCAGCCGACTGTCCGCTGAGAATGTGCGGTGCCTTGCTCTGTGATCTCTCAGCAGGAAGGATATGCAAATCCAGGGAGCTGGAGAAGTCCGTTCTTGTTCCCGAAGCCGGATTTGTGGCCTGGCAGCTGTACGTGCCAGAGGACTCTGAAGAGACATTGCTCAGGACCAGGTGGCCATTGCTTCCAACATATTCCGCCTTGATTTCCACACCATTCTGGTAGTAGGTCCAACTCGCCGCGGGATTGGATTGCACCTGTTGGCCGCAGGACCAGAACACCGAGTTCCCAGCAGGGACACGCCATTGCAGCGAGGATTCTGGGCCCATCAGCCGAGTACTGGCCAGCTCAAGGCGGGCTGTGGTGGAGGTCACTACCAGGGGACCGAACCAGCCAATGCACCTGTACTCCCCGAGAGTGTCCGACCGGACGAGAATCCTCAGGCGCGAGATGGCCGCCTCTTGAGTCACATTCGCCTTGGCCGTGCCCGTGCGCAGGTGCTTGAACCCGGCTCCCGGAGACCCACGGCCTGTGGTGGCATTCCAACGGCGATAGCTCCATTCGAAGCGCTCGGGCTGCAAACTGGTCTCGCACTCCAGCACCACCTCGTCTCCCAGGGGCGCCACCAGTGATTCGGGCGCGCGAAGAATTCGCACGCCTGGCGAGGGATGGGCGGGATGAGCGGGCGGCGAAGGCTGCAAAACCGGAATTGCTCCGAGCCGCGACGTCAGCAGCGAAACGAGCAGCAGCGAGGATGCGAGCGACGACGACGACGACATTGTGGTGACGGGGCGCAGGGCGGGGGCTGCTGAAAATATAATTTAGTCCTGGATCTGGAGAGCCCTAAGAGCGCGTTCCCCTCACCTGGACTCCTGATCGGCTTTCGTTTGGTTCCGTTTGTCCAGGAAACGCGTTTGCGTTTGCGCAGTTTATAATTTTCACTCTCGGCGATCGCGCATCACTTGTCGCTGCTCACATACACACAGGCATGCGGATGTGTGTGTGCGCGTGGGCCTAAATTGTGTTGGTTGTGCACATTATTACACGTTAATGAGCTGGCGGATCCATAAAATCATTGCGTCTTTAAGCCGGGCTTCGATCGAGGCCCTGGAGCCACAAAAACCGAACAAGCACATGCACTCAACAAGTCAAATAAACAACATTTATTATTCCCGTGGCTGGGATGCTGGAACTGGAACTGGAATGGGAGTCGCGAAGCGCTGGTTCAGCTGCATTGACTCACACTCGCAGCCGGAACCAGTGAAGATCGCTGGTTCCGAATTCATCGGTTCATCGTCCCAAAAAAAAAAACAAGTAAGAAACGCTAACCTCGGGCGGAGCCGAATTTTATATACCCTTGCAGATAATTTGTTACTTATTATAAACAATTTTGATAAAAAATAACATGTATAATGTAAAATGTATGCAAAATGTAAAATTCACTAGTAAAATATGAAATTAGACCGATCTTTTCTATGGATACTGGTCCGATTTGAATGAAATTTCTAGGAGGTGGCTATAATTATATTATAAAGGCATTAATAAAGTTTCATTCGAATATCCTGAAAAATACCGAAAATATGTTTATTTTTCCATATAGTTTATATGGCACCTATAGGATATAGTAGTCCGATTCCGGCCGTTCCGTAATTTCGATCACAATGACTTCAAAAGAGGTCGTTTGTCAACAATTTTACTAAATAAAAGCTTAGAGAGCTGAGCGAAGTGGAATAAAAGATTCTTACAGCAAACACGCCTCTGGTACTCCAGCAATGCACGTCATATTAAAACGGTGGAGGAAAATGCCACTTCAGTTTTCGTATTTATATTTGACTTACAAATAATTACAGTTATAGTATATAGATCTCCAGACTTCTGTTTTATTTTGCATATATTACGCAGGTGGTTTTTGAA
This sequence comes from Drosophila baimaii, assembly GCA_018874675.1. NCBI lineage: Eukaryota > Metazoa > Arthropoda > Insecta > Diptera > Drosophilidae > Drosophila > Drosophila baimaii. Next base: position 47,007 of record JAEIIU010056734.1, read on the forward strand.
CCTTAGCCAATTCCGCCTTGAACTTTGATATAGTTTCTCGAGCCAGCTTCAGTTTGTCCTTAAGTGTCACGATCTCCACTTTTACCTTCTGTTTTACATTGACAATGTTATCCAGCGTCTTTGTTTTCTTTTCCTCAACTAAATATTAAATATATTATTTAAAATGCGATATACATATGGTAAATATAAATACTTACAGTCAGTGTCGTGGGTTAGCAGTCCATTGGCGCTTTGCTCCGAGAGAAGCAAGTAGTGCTGCATGATCTGTGTGGGCTCTTGGAAAACAATTTCCTCGTAGGACTCCGAGACTAGGCCCTTTTTTGTGTCCATTGTGGTGCTGGAGGTAAGCTCACCATCGACCACCGGCGACTGAAAGAGCTTGAGGATGTGATAGCATGTCACCGGCCGCTCCGACTGGTCATTAAAGTAGATCTTGATGACCACCTCGAATTCGCCCCATCCAGTCTCAGTGATCTCGTACGGCGGCTTTACGACGATCCTGTTTGGATTCGCATAGCTTTCGTGAAGCTTAAAGTGCACCTTCTTGACGTAAATGGACATGTCCTCGTTTTGAAAAGGTTTCAAGTAGACCTTCCATTGATGCGTGTGTCCGTCCTCCTCCCGTTTCTTGCCGAAGGAGCGCGCTATGTTCCCGTAGACAATCGGCTTAACAATAGTCACGCCTTTTAGTCGGCCACCGGAATCTCCGCCGAAGTCAGTCATGTTTTTAAGCGCTTAATTGTTTAGTTTTTGTTAAATTAATGTTTTGGTTCTTCTTCTTGTTTGGACCAGCGGACGCCGTTATCGATATGTCGATAAAGTGGCGACAGTGCTGCCAACCTAGCTAAATTGTAAATTTTTTACATATTACGTTAAATAAAATCTATTTATGCTTAAAGTTTCTCACACATTTTTTCGAGTGAATTTATTATTATTATTTTTTAATATTTGTTCCCTTCTGGCTCTTTGCTAGTTAATTTTTTTATTTCTCAAAATTGAAAAGATCCCACCACTATGGCTATCGATATATTTCGCGTTTTATTTTGGGTGGTACTGCCATCTCTTGTTTGTAAAGAGTACGCTTTGGACATAATTTATTAAACATTTCGCGTTTAAATATAATATAGAATAGTAAACCAGCCATTATATACATAAAATGATGGCGCGCCGCGGGGGAAAGCGCATACGGATGGATGATCCGCCTCCGGAATACGAGGAACTCCACAGGTACAGTACGCCCCAATCGGGTTTTCGCCCAAATCCACCACTCTTTTCGCTCCAAAACTATTATTGTTTTTATTTTATTTTAGCGATGCATTAAATGAAAGCACATCGGATGCAGATAGTCCCACTAAGCGTATGACCCGGTTGCGGGCTAGGGGCGGAGTGCGGGACAAGCCCCCTATAATTGATGACGACGAGGATGAGTTTTTCGCGCCAGTTGCGCGAAAGCGAAAGACACCCGCCACCCGCAAGCCGCCAGGTGAGCGAAAAGAGCGTGTCGAGCGTCCGCGCAAGGAGCCCGTGGACAGGGGACACCATGAGCGCATCGATAACGAGCGGGAGATAACCACCGACGAGAACAGCTTGTACTACATTGTGCGGCACTCAAAGAATGCCATAGCGGTAAGGGCTCCCTCCTATCCAGATTCCTTTATGAAACCCTATAATGTGTGTGCTTTGATTACTAGAGCATTGTTGACCAATGGATTGAGCAGTACAAGTCGAACCGGGAAACCGCGCTGGTTGCCCTAATGCAGTTCTTTATAAACGCCAGCGGCTGCAAGGGCAAGATATCGGAGGATATACAGTATCCAGTGGATCACACAGCCATTATCCGACGCATGACCGAGGAGTTTGACGAGGTAAGGAGACGCTGGCATTGCTAAGCTTATAAATAATATATTGTTTTCCAAATCACCAGGAAAGCGGCGAATATCCATTGATCATGACCGGCACACAGTGGCGAAAGTTCAAGAACAACTTCTGCGATTTTGTCCAGACTCTGGTGAAGCAGTGCCAGTATTCCATCATATACGACCAATTTCTGATGGACAACGTGATCTCCCTGCTCACGGGTCTGTCCGATTCGCAAGTGCGAGCCTTTCGCCACACGGCCACCTTGGCGGCCATGAAGCTGATGACGGCTCTGGTGGATGTGGCCCTCCTCGTCTCGAATAACTTTGACAATGCGGCCAAACAATTCGAAGCTGAACGCGTTAAGGTGTGTATGATGTGATATGATAAGAAAGGATTCCTTTTACAAATCCCTGCTTACTTCAGTCCCGCGATCGTCGTGCCTCCGACCGCCTGGATTCGCTGATGACGAAACGATCTGAGTTGGAGGAGAATATGGACGAGATTAAGAGCATGTTGACCTACATGTTCAAGTCGGTGTTTGTGCATCGATACAGGGACAGCCTCCCGGACATACGCGCTATTTGTATGGCGGAGATTGGCATCTGGATGGAGAATTATCCGCAGAACTTCTTGGATGACTCCTACTTGAAGTACATTGGCTGGACGCTGCACGACAAGATTGGTGAGGTGCGGCTACGCTGCCTGCAGTCACTGCTGCCGCTGTACGAAAAGGATGAGCTCAAGGGCAAGCTGGAGCTGTTCACGTCCAAATTCAAGGACCGCATTGTGGCCATGACCCTGGATAAGGAGTTTGAGGTGTCGGTGCATGCCGTCAAGTTGGTCATCAGTATTCTGAAGTAAGTAGAGGAAAGTTCTTAAGGAGCGAGGGCTTATTTCGTTCTTCCCTAGAATCCATCCGGAGATATTGGCCGACAAGGATTGCGAAATTGTCTACGAGCTGGTGTACTCATCGCATCGAGGAGTGGCCCAGGCTGCCGCCGAGTTCCTGAACGTTCGCCTATTTCATCTAACCGCCGACATGGAGGAGACCAAAACCAAGCGAGGCAAACTGCGTCTGCCCAACACGCCGCTGGTCCGGGACTTGGTGCAGTTCTTCATCGAATCCGAACTGCACGAGCATGGCGCCTACCTCGTCGACTCCTTTATCGATAGCAACGACATGGTCAAGGACTGGGAATGTATGACGGATCTGCTGCTGGAAGAGCCTGGGCCCAACGAGGAGGTGCTGGACAACAAGCAGGAATCGACGCTTATCGAGATCATGGTGAGCAGCGTCAAGCAATCGGCCACTGGCGAAGTGCCTGTCGGCCGGGCCAGCAACCGCAAGTGCACACTGAGTGCCAAGGAACTGAAGGCCATTCAGGATGAGAAGGCCAAGTTGACGGAACACTTCATTGTGACGCTGCCGTCGCTGCTGGAGAAATATCAGGCAGATAGCGAGAAGCTGGCCAATCTCCTGGCAGTTCCCCAGTACTTTGATCTGAATCTGTACACAACCAATCGCCAGGAGGGCAACCTGCAGGCCCTGCTGGACAGGATCAACCAGGTGATGAGCATGCACACCGGCCGTGAGGTGCTGGAGACGTGCGCCAAGACGCTGGAGTGCCTGTGCGCCGAGGGCAGTGCCTCCTATACGCGGTGCAATATAGCCAGATCGAACATTATCGAGAGCGCCGTGAATAAGTACAAGGACGCCATCGAGGAGTGGCGCAACCTTATACAGGGCGAGGAGACCCCCAATGAGGACGACATCTACAACATAACCATTACCCTCAAGGTTCTCTCCATATTGTATTCGTCGCACAATCTCAATCCCTGGGACCTGTTCAAGTCCCTGTTCCAGGACGTCGAGGAGGCCCAGTCCAAGGAGAACGTAGACCGCTGCCTGCCCAACGAGGCGCTGGCCTACTGCATCGAGGCCTGCTACTTCTCCATCAGCTGGGGCCTGTACTATGTGGAGAACGACTGCGAGTCGGTGAACGTGACCGATGTGGTGGCCGAGCTGCGCAGCAATCTGGATACCTTCATTGCGGCCTGCTTTGAGCTGACTCGCGATGGGCCCACTGTGCAGATTCAAGAGGCGGTACGTTACACGCACACTAATTCATAGGAAACCCCTGGCTCTAACTCTAATCTAATCTTGCAGGCCTATCAATCCATATGCGATTTGCTGATCATCTTCTCCGATAAATTGTCCCGCAGCGAGATCGAGCATATTCGGGGCTTGGAGTACAAGTCGCGAATGGATGAGCATTTGATATTGGACAACTTTGTGCAGCATTACGTGTTCTCGCTGAAGCAAGATGTGGCCCAGGATGAGACACGCATCGAGGAGCTGCATAAGAAGCGTAACTTCCTGGCTTGTTACTGCAAGTTGGTTGTTTACAATATAATACCCACAATGCGGGCGGCCAGCATCTTTAAATATTACGTCAAGGTGAGTTTGTGAGAGATTTAACCCTCTGAAACCCAAAAGAGTGCCTCAAGGCACTTATTATACCCTTACAGAGGGTATTATAATTTTGCCATGATGTTTGCAACGCAGTGAAGGAGCCATCTCCGACCCCATAAAGTATTCTTGATCAGCATCACCAACCGAGTCGATCTAGCCATGTCCGTTTGTCGGTTTATATGAAAACTAGTCTCTCAGTTTTTGAGCTATCTTGCTGAAACTTTCAGGATAGTCTTATATCTTTTGCAAGCAGTATATACATATGTCGGAAAGGCCGAAATCGGATTTCTATATCCTATAGCTGCCATAGAAACGATATGGAAAAGTGACATATTTTCGCTATTTTTCAAGATATTCAAATGAAACTTGATTTGTGCCTTTATAATATAATTATAGCCACGCTATAGAAATTTCATTAAAATCAGACCAATATATCATATAGCTGCCATAGGAAAGATCGGTCTAAATTCATATTTTACATATGAATTTTACATTTACGTCCATTTTATACAATAAGAGCTCTTCCTTAAAATTTTCATTAAAATCGGCCAACTATATCTGATAGCTACCATATAAACATATAAGCGAAACAGGTTGTTTCTTGTAATTTATGCTCTTAGTATCAAAATAAGTAATAAATTATCTGCAAGGGTATATCAACTTCGGCTCCGCCCGAAGCTTTTCTTTAGCATTAGCTTGTTTTACTTGTTTTTTTTTAAATATTTTTTCGATTGGGGCTTAGAGGGTTAAGAAGAGAAAGACTACTAAATGAACCTCTCTTTTTTTTAGTGCTACAACGATTATGGCGACATAATTAAGGCTACACTGGGCAAGGCTCGTGAAATAAACAAAGTGAACTTTGCCATGACCTTGTTGTTGAGTCTCATCACGGTTTTCAAGAGTCTGCAGGAGCAGAACGAAGACGGCATTGTGTCCAAGAGTTCGCAGGAATTCATCGACCTGAAGGAGTTGGCCAAACGATTTGCCCTCACCTTCGGCTTTGATGCCCTCAAGAATCGGGAGTCTGTGGCCGCCATCCATCGTGGCGGCATTTACTTTGCCGCCAACAAGCAGCCCGATGATCCGGTGCGGGCTCCCACACGCCTGCTCTTCCTGGAGGTTCTCAACGAATTCAATTACAAGCTACTCAAGCAGGACAAGAAGGTGATTATGGGTTGTCTGGACAAGATCATTCCACCCGGAATGCCATCCAGCCGGGCTGAGGAATGGCAACCGTTGGTCCTGTACCGCAACTCGTTGCTGCATGGCGAAACGGATCAAGCGCCGGTGGCCAGCAAGCGAGCCTACACACGCAAGCGACGGGATCATGGTAAGATTTATTTATTTATTTATAACACTCGTAACAAAATTCAAATTAAAAAAATACAAATACTATTACGATTTAGATGAGGAAGAGGAGGAGGAGGAAGACGAAGAGGAGCACAATGATCCCGACTACAGGGGCTAGGACCCGGCATCGCATTTAGTTTAAAACGATCCACTAGTTGTTAAGTTCAAAGTCTTAGTTTGTATATATATAAAGTGTCTACTACTCCTTACTGTCCGAAGTGTAGTTGGACTTTATGAACAGTATTTTGGATGCACTTTCGGGACTCAATCCCGCTCGCATGTCACTGTACAAGTGTGCTGACTCCCGGAATAACCGCTCGCTGCTGGCACTGGCCGCCGGTACGCATAGAAAGCGCCGGACAATGGGATACATGGAACTATATTTGAGGTTTGCCTTCCACCACATCAGGGGATCCGAGTTCCTATCGATTCTCGGCTCGGAGTTGTACAGATAAAGGAGATTCTTAATCTGCGATTGCGATCCGAAGGACGATGTCGTCGCCTGTTGAATGTTAGCCGAAGAACCAGCCGTTAGCATATTGTCGAGAATACTATCTATTTTGGACTCATTCATCTTGAGAGACGATGACGAGGATGATACTTTGATTATTTTTAATGCCGGCTGGCCATCGCCGCCGTCCCCTTGAACTGTGGCCAGCAGCAGCTGCTGCAACACCTCATTGGCCACCAGATGCTCCTCTCGCTCGGTGAAAAAGGCCTGCTTGTACCTGGGATCCAAGTAGGTGGCCATTAGATATTTGATATCGCTGGTGATCAGCGAGAACTTCATTTCCAGCTCCTCGAGCAGCTTTCTGGCAAAACTGCAAATAGTCTGGGGAGGAAATAAATTAACTATTAATCTTTATATGTTTATATTGTTCAAATTACCACGGAGGAAACAAAGTTGTGGACATCCGTTCGAAGCGAATCCCTTAGGGCGGCAACCAGTGGAATAACAGATGAAGCCGATGTCGTGGGATAGCTCCAAATCTTAATGATTTCCTCACACGGCTGCATGACTTTGTTGCACAAATCAATGTCTATCCACTCATCTGGATAGATTTGAACGAGATTATACTCCTCAGAGTACAGGGCGAGGGCATCCTTCATCCTGCAGACGCTGGCCATCATCTGAAAGGCTGAGTTCCACCCAGGAGGAGCAGCAGCGGGCAGTATGGAACATGCCTCGCGTTTAAGGCGAATCTCTTGAATGAATTTCAGGTGATCATGGGCCATCTGGTCATGGGCAAAGTGATCAACTATCTGCTTGCACTTGGCCGACAAATTCTGAAGCATTTCGTTGGACTGCAGTGCGAATCTCACGCACATCTGCAGGCGATGCACACTGCAATCGGGCAGTGAGCCCGGCAGAGCCGTTAGCTCGTCCCGGATGATGCAATGAACCCGCTCTTTGGGCATCTCCATTGTCAGGCCAGGAATGAGATCACGAATACAACATGCCAGCCTCGAAGGGCATTCGAAGTTGAGGGCTTCGCATCTTAGCGTAAATCGATGGCTCTGGAAATCCCTCGAAATGCCAGAACATGACAAGCTGAGCAGTCCTTCACTGCGACCGCCACCTCCCCACCACAGGCTTGTGGACAGCGAGATGGTATCCAGAAGATCCACCTGCTGCTTCACGTGCGCCTGCATCCTCCTGTATATATCGTGGCACAGGAGATTATCGTAGTAGCTCCTGGAACGGATCACATATCTGGGCTGCAGCACCTTCACAAAGTTTACGAAACCGTGTCCTTCAATAAATGCAAACGAGTGATTCAAAAGCATCAGGGCCAGCTTTTCGTCACAGCGCGCTCTAAAGAGCGAGTCCTCGGACTCCAAAGGATCCGGATCGGGTTCCTAAACGGATAACAGGATAAGTCCATTAGTCTCTTAAACCATTATTGATCAATAAATAAAATATACTGGGAATTACTTTATTAGATATAATCCTTAAAGTTAATGTACTTAATGAAATCTTATAGAACTTCGAAAAGAGGAGAGGCTTTTGGTTGGTTTAAAACCAAAATAATCGACAACATTTATTTATTAATTTATATAAAGCATAAACAAAAACATATTTACTTGGTATACTAAAATGTATATGGATATTGGAGTCACTTAAACATTTAGTTATAAAATAAGTTAGTCACTCAATGATTTCTTTTCATCTTTTCAACTTTACAATATAATTTATTATTCAATTTTTAAGCACATTTTCTTTGTATTTCCCCTTAGGTTTTATTGATCATAAGATCGGAAGTATAACTTAATTTTTTTCGTTTGTATCTTAACCGTGAAAAACCGAGGGAATCCCCAGGAATTCCCTCGCTGTCAGTAGATCGGGCTGAAGGCTCCTGGAATCCCACTCCCAATCCTGGAAACTGGAATACAGTTACTCACATGCAAATGCAACTCCAATTGCGTAGTGGGATGATGGGGCAATGGCGAGCCATTGGTGATTTCCCTCTTCACCGCAAACTTAACGTCTTCGAGAGTTAGAAACTCTTCTTGGTGCTTGCTTTTCAGATGATTGCGCAGGCAGGTGGTGCCCCGGCCTTTCCTCGAGTAGTTCCTGTTGCACAGGCAGCATGTGGCCACCGTGTCCGAGGCTTTGTAGAAGAACTGCCAGACATTGCTCTTCTTGCTCATATCCTTAGATTGCTTCAAAAACCGTGATAAACTTATTTTTTGCGGATGTTCACATCCGCTTTTACATCCGTTCTGCGGCAGAGGTTTGGTAGCCCTGAAATCTATAGCAAAGGCTATCGATTGCCTTGCGTTGCAGTTGTAACCGGCAAGCGGTGAAAGTGGTATCTATGAACCCTAGTAGGAATGCGATTTAGAATTCTGCAAAATGGGCAAGATTCAGCATTTTTCATAGTGCTAAGAAAAGATTGTTTTAAAACAATTATTTTATTTTATTAGTTGTATTTCTCAAGTTCTTGAGGCTGCAGTAAAGCGGCTGGTAACGGAAAAACCTGAAATCTCTATTGGTAAATTAATTATAGATTAAAGTAGTTAAAAATCTTTTTAAAAATTGGATTCCCCGCCAAATAAATAAAGATAATGCAAAATCGGTTGATATTTAATATTGGAAATATCGATATATCAATCAAACGATTATTTTGTATACCCCTAATTCCGGTAAGTATCGAAGCGAATCGAATAACTATTGCTGCTTATTAGTTTTTGGCGGGCAAAAATCAGCTGTTGCTTGGATTACAAGCATCGCAAATATATATTAATTTTATAATCTCTCCAAATAATGCCCTGCGCCATGGACCTGCCCAGTACACCCGATGAGCTGGCCACGCAGCACAAGGACTCTGCAGGTCTCAAGGAGCTACTCAAGGATTCAACGCGATGGCACTGCATTCCCCTGCTGAACTACACGCCACTCCACAAGCTGAAGGATCGTACTTTGGTGCGGTTCCGTGGCATGATCCAGGACATGATGGATCCAGAAATCTATCTGGAGCGCTATGAGGTGAAGTCCCCCGATGGTAGCAAGCGCCAGCAGGACGGGAAATATTTGGATTGCCTGAAGCTGGCTGCTGGCGAGGAGGTCGACTATAATGCCGAAGGTAATGTGCACGGCGAGAGGCGAACCCTATTCATGGTTTCAGTGCCGGGTCTGAACGATTGGAGTAAGCACCACGAGAAGCAGTGCGGGCCGCAGACAGAGGTGGTTACTCCAGCCGGCCAGCCCTCCGGCAGCTCCGGTAAGAAGCGCACTCTGGACACTCAAGAGGAGGCCATGGAGGTAGACGATGCTGGCGAAACCTCCCTTAAGCGGCAGTGTGTGGATGAGATCAAGGCGGGAGAGGGACAGGTAGCATCTACTGGCTCATCTGTCCTCGGATCCGAGTATCTTGTAAACTCACCATTGCCCAGTCGCCCCAGCATGGCGTGCATGGTGAAGGTCTACGAGGATTTCGACACCTATCAGCTGAACACCTTGGTGGACTTTGTGGGCTTTTTGTCGGTGGACCCATCCCTAGACGCAGCCAGCCTGGACATGGAGGGATACGAAAGCTTGAGTGAGCTGCAGGCTGCCCACCCATCGCCCTTTCTCATACCCCGCCTGCATGCCTTTGGATGCCAGATGCTAGCCCATGCCAATCCCTTGCTGGACAGCAGCCTGCTCCAGCCAGCAATGGAATTCAGTAATGAGGCGAATCCGTCCCAGCTAGCCGTGCACAAAGATCTGCGAATTCTGCTCAAACTTTGCCTTTTCGATGACGATCTGGCCGCCGAGTATTTGCTCTCTCATCTGATTTCCACGGTGTACAGCCGCACCCAGATGGAGAGCATTGGCAAGTTCGCACTGAATATATGCAATCTGCCCAAGGAATGCCTTCAACACTACACCACAAAGCTGTATCAGGTGCTGGAGCTGCTGCTGCCGGCCAGCCATTATCTGCCCCTGACTCTGGAGACAATGAACACCTCTGCCTTTGCCCCAAAGTAAGTAGGAGAGCCTGGCATCGCTAACCCTTTAGCTAGCTATTAATTGTGCTTTTCAGGAAGGACTACGAGACCAATAAGCTTGTCTCCGGACTGCTGCAGCTGGCGCCACACACGCATCTAGTGCTTGACGAGACCTGCATGCAACAGGGCAAGCTGGAGGCCAATGGCGTCCATGCTGTTCAGCATCTGGCCCATTTAATCAACAACCAGGAGCTAAAGTGCGACTTTCAGTACTACCAGATCGACTATCAAGCGAACATTCCAGTTTTGGTCCTTAGCGAAGGACGCAGCATGTTGCCGGTAAGTGGTATCCTTAATATTTTATTTCTACTGCTACTGTAACCATTAAATTCGCATGTTTCCAGAGTGATTTCGTGGTGCCCATTAATGCCGATGCCAAGGCCGTGGAGCTCTTCGATGAATCTATAAAGGCTGCCCATCATTACCTTCAACCGGCGCGCCTTCAGCAGTTCCGCAAGTTCCTAACTACAGCCAGGATTAGCAAGTTCAGCGTGAGCGAGGAGCACACAGAAATGATTCAGCAGGAATTTGTGGATATGCGCAAGGCAAATGTGAAAAGCAATGCCGATGATCTGCATGGATTGCTGGTCCTCTCGCGTCTGCTGGGTATTGCCCGGGGAAAGGAGTCGTTGGACAAGGAAACCTGGCAGCTGGCCACCGAGTTCGAGGCAAAGCGTCGCCAGAGGCTTCAGTCCCTGCCGAAGTCGGCAGCCAGCCAAATGCGCACTTGAAGTTGAATCTAATATAGAATTTATTTATTTTAAGCTATCAGCAAAGGAATTATACGATTACTATTTTCTATACATTTCGTTTCTTGTGTTAACATTTCGTTAATGGGCAACCAAGAGGTAAGTACCATGATCTTGCCATCTGCCGTCTTTACTCTCTTCTTACACAATATTAACTTTAACCTGGATATCCCTGAATCAAAGACACTAGAAGTACTAAGATGAGTAACGACAATACATTTACAATCTGCAATCGGGTACCATGATCTTGCCGTCTTTACTCTCTGCTTAAGAACTAACCAGGATACCCTTCAATAATAGCCAGTTACCAATTATTTGAGGTAGATTAAGCTAATATAAGATATTGCTAATATGTCTTACGTTTCCTGATCCACGACAACTTCATGGCTGAGATGCTCGAACCGACCCTCGATCAACTGACTGGCCAGGCAGTCGCCGCACAGATTTAGGTGACAATAGCAGCTGTTGCACCGCCAGGGCGTCCTGGTCACATTCGCCTCCTCGCATTCGGCGCACTTAGGTGCCAGTAGATCCGGCAGATAGCCATCGTCAATCTGTTGCTTCTCGCCCTGAATGCCGGTGAGTATCCTAAGGCGCAGTTCCTGTTTGCGCTTGGCCTCCACATCTAGACCGTCCTCCAGGTTCTCTGGTTCCGTCTCGATCTTTGGCTCGATTTTGTTGTGGGAGGTGGATGCAGGCGACCCAATCGCATCAGTAGTGGCCGGCGACAAGCCACGTATGTCGTCAAGTGTACAATCGTCCTCTGGCATTTGCAGGGATATATTGTGGGCGGGAAAGAAGGTGGATCTGCGCAAGTTTACCTTGTGCTTGCTCAGGCCCGGCCGTCGGTGCTTCGGTATACGGCCGGGCACCGGCATTCCTGCGTCATGCAGCTTTTGGAAATACTTCTGTACGCGGCTGAACACCTGCTGGGGCGTGCGGTTGCCCAGGGCCTTGGCAATTTTCCCGAAGCGTCGCATCTCCACTTCCTCGGGCGGATACTGGATGAGCAAGTGTTCCAAGCGTTGCTGCTCCTCGTTGGTCCACAGTCGATTGAAGTTTTCCGACCGTCCGTTGCTCCTGTCCTTGACCTCGTCGGGTGGCTGCGTCAAGGATGCTTTCGTCTCTGGCGGCGTCTCATTTGTGGCGTCCCCCATTTCATCCTTGGCGACCAACGTTGGTAGCTCCGGCAGCACAATTGTACTGATGTAGCTATCCGATACCAGTGGCTCATTGTTTCGCAGCTTGTCCAGCATTAGTTGCGGATTCTCCAAATATGCGTTGCGGGTGGTTTCCAGCTCACCGATCTGCTGGTGGACGCGAATCCTTTGAGCCTGCAACACCGCAATCGTGCGCAACAAGTTGGCGTAGCATTGGTTGCCACGAAGAGCCAGGTGCTCGGACTCGAAATGGAAAACATCCTCATCCTCGGGGGAAGAGTCGCTAAGTGGTTCCATCGATTTGTTTAAAATCGTGTTCGCTTTAAAAAACGTGAATTATAATAGCCTTTTAAAACGACGCAGAAATCCATGCATTAATTAACAGCGCTGCCAGACTATTTGTAGTCAGCTGTTTTTAGGTAAATAAAATTATGGAAAAAGTCGAATTATTTTTTTCCTTTTTAATCTGAGCATCATACCTTGGCATCAATCCAATCGGATCTCCGCGATTTCATATTAATTTTCACGTAATATAAAATGTATATTGGTTTTATTTGGCTTATCTTTTCTTGTGAAGTTGCCACCTTTCGTTTATACATACACATTTTTCGCAATTTCCAATTTATAAAATGAATGCATGCATGTGCACACACACATTTATTCTAATTCCCAATTACTGAATGAATTCATGTATTCGACTTCGCATAAACCAAGCAAAAGTGTTTTTCGAAGTCGAATTGATCTTGGAAAGGGTCAGCTGTTTCGGCAAATGGAATACGTAACTTTTGTTTATGTTTTATAGATTTTTGCCATGAAGTTTCTACGAATTCCCATTCACGCCTGCCGATCTTTGACTTGGTCAACCGCAAAGGTAAAGGCAATTATTCGAAGTTAACATTATACGCTAATCGTAGCCTTTCAGCGCACGGCGACCACTAGTCCAGGCAACCACGTTCGAATCGTGGAAGTGGGACCGCGGGATGGCCTCCAGAACGAACCCAAGCTGCTGCCGGCATCCACTAAAATCGAGCTGATCAATCGGCTGTCGGAGACTGGTCTTCAGACCATTGAGGCCACCAGCTTTGTGAGCGCCAAGTGGGTGCCCCAAATGGGTGACAACGCTGAGGTTCTTCGGGGGATCAGCAAAGTGCGCGGGATCAGCTACCCGGTGCTCACGCCCAACATTAAGGGATTCGAGGGTGCGCTGGCGGCGGGTGCCGAGGAGGTGGCCGTCTTTGGAGCAGCCTCCGATGCGTTTTCGCTGAAAAATGTTAATGCCACGGCTGCCGAGGCCATCGAACGCTTCAGGCCGGTTCTGAAGGCAGCCAAAGAGAACGGAGTGCGTGTCCGGGGCTATGTGTCCACCATTGTTGGCTGTCCGTACGAGGGAGCCATTGCACCGTCTGCCGTCGTCAAAGTGGTGGAGGCGCTTTACGAGATGGGCTGCTACGAGATTTCCTTGGGCGATACCATCGGCGTGGGCACTCCCGGCAGCATGCGCCGAATGCTGGACGAGGTAACCAAGGCGGTTCCTGCCAAAGATCTGGCCGTGCACTGCCACGACACGTACGGCCAGGCGCTGTCCAACATCTTGGTCTCTCTGGAGTATGGCATTCGTGTGGTGGACGCCTCAGTCTCCGGCCTCGGCGGATGCCCCTATGCCAGGGGAGCATCAGGCAATGCAGCCACCGAGGATGTTGTCTACATGCTGCATGGAATGGGCCTTCAAACGGGCGTCGACCTGGACAAGCTCATCCAAGTGGGACGCTACATCTGCACGGAGCTGGGCAGGCCTTCCGAGTCCAAGGTGAACCGTGCCTGGAAGGGACCTCAGTGATAGCCCTGATACCAGACACTAGCGATACTAAGATGAGTAACGACCATACATTTGATTTGCAATATGCGAGCCAATTTTTCAGTTTTTGGGCCAGCCTAAGCGAAAAATGCGTGTGCAAAGCATCGTATGGCGTTCGGCGTCTTAGTACTTCTAGTGTCTTTGCTGATACATCCAAAAAATGAAAACGTTGGCATTTACTAGCACTAGTTATACAATACATTTATTTGTCGTTGCAATATTAACCCTAACCCATTACGATTTGTTATTCTGGCTGCCCTAAAATTTCTGGGCATCTCTGATCGTATACAGGGACACGTCTCCGGAGGCAAGCGATAGGTCAGCCAGGCTGTGATTGGCGCGGCGTGGAATATGCGATGATGATGATGAGGACAGTTTGTGGTCGGTAGGTGCTGCATTGGGCATTTTCATTTTTCCATCGTGACGAAGCACAGTCGGTTCCACGGCCGTGTTTAGATACTTTTGAATCTGTGGTACACTTGGCATGGGAATGGGAGTGCGCTCATCCACCACCTGCAACATATAAAGGTTAAATATTTGAAATCAAGGTATGTAAAGGTAAAGGTGAGTTATTTTAACCTACGGAACTTAATTAAATAATGGATTTCCAACTTACATGCTTGATCTCAGAGGATATATACGCCTTCTTTGGTAGCACTCGGGCGGAGGGGTCAATGCCATTGATGGGAGCACTAGCACCACCGCTCGCCTTGGAACAGCTGGCTTCTGTGATGCATATAGGCTTCAGCTGGCACAAGCGCGATTCCTCCTCCAGCTCACTGTTGGCAAGAGTACTGAATATATCCGCACTGGTGGAACGGAAAAGACTCATCAGCGGGGCAGTGCCCGACTTCTGAGTGTAGGTGCGTATGGGGCTGACTATGTTGGCATATGGCGCTTGCTTCATCTGCTGGTGACGCAACTGGGGAATGCCCGATGCCGCGCCAAAGAACTTCTTCTTGGTCCACTCCATGTTGAGGTCGTGCTTGGGGGACGGCTTGGCCTTGCTAGGCGAGGCTCCGACGGCGTGTGGCTTGTTGCTGGCACGCAGCGGCAATGGTGGCTCCAAGAAACGGACTGGTGTTTTCGGGGCTGGAGATTTCGCTAGCGCCTTGGGTGAAACCACGAAAGTATTCTGCTTGGGCAGTAGTGGGCTCTTGGGCTTAGCGCCGCCAACTGGTGGTGGTGGAGCTCCATTATTTATATACTCTATGCCCTTCTCCATCATGTACTGGATTTCCTCCATGGTATCATTGAAATGCAAAGAGACGTTCTCCTTGTCTTCCTTGCTGTCATCCGTTTCATTCGCTTCGGCGGTCTCATCCACTTGGACGTTGGTGAGGCGCGTGGAGGCCTCTTGCTTGATCTCTGAAATGAACTGGACCTCCTTTGCATCATCCTCCTCTTCATCATCAGATGACAACTCAATTACTGTTTCATCTAGCACATCATCCGTTTGATCGGCCGCCTCCTCTGGCAGCTGCTCCTTGGGGGACAACGTCATCTCTCTCAAGCTGCCGTGTAGGTCGTTAAGGAGCTCTTGTTCTTCCCCCTTGGACATGCCCGGCGGCTTGGCCTTGGCAATGGCAGCATAAAACAGATCATCGACATTGAGCAGCGTTCCACTGCTGAGGGAAGTATCCGTGGCCGTATCATAGCAACTGGATGCATTGGTCTTCCGGGTGAGGGCGCTCTGAAAACTATTAGAAGACGACACACCCGAAGACTCCAGCTCATTGTCCTCTATAATGGTCGAGGGACGCAGCAGGCCCACCATCTTTACTGGTGACACTTTGGTCTTGGGCTCCAAAACAGAATCATCGTTGCCGGCTCCCAGCGTGATGTCGTTGTCCCAGAAGCGCGAGGGCGCCTCCACATCCTCCAGCTGGGTGCATTCGACACCCTTGATGGGACTCTCGTTGTCCAGCATATCTTCTGTGCCAACTGCCTCGAGCATGCGACGCAGCGCATCGATCTCCATCTGATCATTGGCACTGCGACTGGTCGAGGCACTTCTGTCCTTGGCCATGGCCACCACCTGGCTCCTGTTCTCGCTGTGCAGATACTGGAACAGAGTGCTGTCCGGATCGGATCCTGTCTTGTCGCACATTTTCTCAAAGGCATCGAAACTGTCATCGATATCGGCCGAGTGGCCCATGGCTCCCTCGTACATGGTTTCATCGTTGAGATTAATGGTTCTTTGGCTGCCGCTTGCAGCCGCGGCCGGCTGCGGATTCATCCTAGTCCTGGCCTCGAGGGGCTTCCGAAGATCCTCATCAATCTCCCGGCTGTAGCGTTTCTGCTCCATCTTGGGTGGCTTCTTGGGCGAGCTGAAAAATTGGAGCAGCTGGTTAGTCGACTCGACCAGACGACACTAATTCAGTTCCGACTAATTTCACAGTTTGACATGCGTTCCAAATATGTTTTTTTTTTTGTACTTTGTAGGTGTGTGTAATCGTGTTTATACTTGAATAAATCTATGTACATACGTGGGTGGCTACACTATCCAAGGAAAGATTTGAGGATATTTACCAATCGGTCAAGAGGAATGCACGCAATTTCTGACGCCATTCCTCGTTGTCTTGGAATTTGTTCAGTCCAGACATGTTTACGCGGTCTGGCCTGCAGATCGTGTGCGTGTGTGTGAGTGTGCGTGTGCAAGTCCTTGGTGCTCAATTCTCCAGGCTAAAGTATTCCGTATATCACCTGTATTTAGAAACGCTTAATCCGGGTCACTATTTACGTACCTTTTGGGCAAACAATATTCGGCAGCTAGCACAATTTTATTAACAAGAAAAACTCGCACAGTATGTATCGATCAATCGACGCGCTCCGATGGTCGGTAATTTTGAATACGACGCCAGTGTGACTGTTCTATGCTATGTCTGGTGATTTTTAGGACCTAACGGTGATCGTAGTACATTTAATAAAGAATTAAATATTATTAAAATTATGAATGAATTTGTAAGCTTGCATGGCTAGGGATTATATCTAATCGGGGTTAAAATATTTTCATTGTAAATCCATACAATCCTACCCTCAAAACTAATGTGATAAATTCCAAGAAAACAACAATAATATATTTTCCCGAGAGGGGAGCTCAAAGATTCACCCAATAATAACTGATAACTAATATTAATTATAATAATAATAATAATAATAACTTTAGTATATTTTGAAATGTCTTAGTGACGACACGGCCACACTGGCGGCAATGCAACACACAAATGCCGGCAAAAAAAGATAACAAAGTGCGTTAGCACGGTGAAAGTTGTAATTATTAAAAATTTGGAGTAGTCAGAACACAAAATGAACGCACTTCGCCACACAATATCTCTAGTGTCACTGGGCACGTTCCAACTGGTCCGGAGGACGCGAGGCCGGCATCTGGGAGGCTTCCTCCTCGGCACCGGACTGGGCCTGGCCAGCTTCTCGTCGGTCACGTACGCACATGCAGCGGCTGCGGAAGAGGGCAACACAAAGGTCAAGAGGGCGCAGCTGGACACATCGCGGTTCATGGCCGAGCCCATTACGGACGCCAAGGCCTTGCTGGAGGACAAGCAGAACATGCGCCACCGCATGGAACTGATGATCATGGAGATCCAGGCCGAGTTCTGTCGGGCCCTCGAGGCTGAGGAGAACTGTGGTCAGCGGTTCAAGGTGGATCGCTGGCAGCGGGCTGAGGGCGGTGGCGGCATCACGTGCGTCCTGCAGGACGGCGACGTCTTCGAAAAGGCTGGCGTCAACATCTCGGTGGTCACCGGATCCCTGCCCCCGGCCGCCGTGCAGCAGATGCGGGCCCGAGGAAAAAACCTGACTGAGGGAGCCAAGCTGCCGTTCTTCGCGAGCGGCGTGAGTGCCGTGATTCATCCCCGCAATCCCCACGTTCCCACCATCCACTTCAACTACCGCTACTTCGAGGTGGAGCTGGCAAACGGTGAGAAGCAGTGGTGGTTCGGCGGCGGCACCGACCTGACGCCGTACTACCTGGACGAGAAGGACGCCTGCCACTTCCACAAGACGCTGAAGTCCGCCTGCGACGAGCACGACGCCACCTACTATCCGCGCTTCAAGAAGTGGTGCGACGACTACTTCCGCATCAAGCACCGCGACGAGAGCCGCGGCATAGGCGGCATCTTCTTCGATGACATCGACACGCCCAACCAGGAGGCGGCCTTTAGCTTTGTGACCGGCTGTGCCAAGGCTGTGATCCCCTCTTACGTGCCGCTGGTGCGGAAGCACAAGAACCGGGAGTACGGCACCAACGAGCGCCAGTGGCAGCTGCTGCGACGTGGCAGATATGTGGAGTTTAACTTGATTTACGATCGCGGCACCAAGTTCGGCCTGTACACGCCCGGAGCACGGTACGAGAGCATCCTGATGTCCCTGCCCCTGCACGCCCGCTGGGAGTACATGCATGAGCCGAAGGCCAAGTCCGAGGAGGGCAAGCTAATGAAGGTGCTGAAGAACCCCAAGGAATGGGTCTAGGAAGGTGCAAGATTTTTATTATTTGATTACAAACGTGGGAAATGGTGCCTTTCTTCTATACATATAAACAAATTGCAATATATGTACATAAATATTATTATAGTTGTTCCAAATAAACATGATAACTGTTGATGTTTGTTCCTTTAAAAAATATAATTTAATTGCCTACATTTAGTAAGACTTTTTAAATAAATAGTAATATGCTCTTACAAATCAAATGAAAGACATTTAAACTAATAATAATTTATAGTTCCTTAGTTTTGAGTAAAGTAAATAAATGTTTCAGTTAAACCCCGAAATTCGTATACCCTTGCAGTTTACAATTTGGCCCAACCGTTGTACATATGTAGGTATGTATGTACATGTACATATGTATGTACATACATATGCATATGTACGGAACAGTTAGTTTGCATAAAGAGCACACACGAACTTGGCTAGATCGACTCGACTGCTAATTCTAATCAAGAATATACCCATTATGTTCGAAAATGGCTTCTTTAAACAATGATTGCAAAATAGTAATACCCTCTATATGGATAAACAAATAGTATTATTTAACTGTAACTATGTATAAATGTAATTTGAACACTTATTTAATTAATTAATTAAAATTTGTTCGCTTTTTAAATTTTTCTTTAAAAATCTTGGTTAATGAGCCCAAAGTTACTTATCTAATGAACCATTTTTTACCATTATTCATAGCGATATTGGTAGAGACCTAATAAATAAATATGTACATACATATGTATGTGTGTATGTGTATGTATGTATGTACATATACATACATATATACCAAAAATTGCTTTGACGCAACTGTACCCCTGTGAAGGTGAACGAACGAACAAAACTACATTTTAGTATACATACACAATCGCCCCATGTAGTCTTACTGCCATGTATGAACGTACCTACATGGTACGTATCAGCGTACATACATGGTGCGGTTTCCGCTGGAGTAGCGCTTTCTGGTTTGAGGTTATGTCTACCGCTATGCAATTTTCCTCCAGAATGTTCCACGCAATGATGTCATTTCCTATTTTCTATCTTAGACCCTAGGTTATGCTTTCCGAGTTTTCTGATATACCGGTGTAGATGCTGAAGTACTTTTCCCGCAAATTCAGTTAGCCCCGGGTCGTGTATGTATACCAATTTCCATACATACGCGAATATCCCAGTCCTACCCGCGCGCACTCACACACAGAAGCGCACCTTTTTCCCCCGATGCGATGCACATCGTGCATGTGTGTGTATGCGTAAGCGTATAAAGAGGGATATAAAGCGGGAAATTCATGACACCGGCTTTTGGGGAATAAAAAAGGCTACCCGATCACGCTCCCTATTAAAAGACTGGAGATGTATAGTTTATAAAATGCTTTATTTTCCACTTGTTCATTACCATCTTAGCTGTTGTAGGTGTTTGTGTACAGACATGTTTTTTACTCAAGTACAAAGCGTACTCCTGTTTCGGTTGCTGGTTTCTGTGTTTCGCATTGTATCATCTTTTATGTGTTTGTTATTTGTTATTTTTATAAAAGGTTCTGTAACTATCTTAACTAAGTAATTTTATTGAGCTCCTCCTGTCTGTTGCTGATATACCTCGATGGTGTCTCCCTCCTCCATCTCGAGCGAAGTTGGAGTATCATTCTCGTTAATCGGCTGCCCGTCGAACCTAAAGCGGACTACTTGCATCGAGAGTCCGGCACGGTCGCAGTACGCATTCATCAATTTTCGCAATGGAGTGTGCTTCTTAATTTTGAATTGCACGACTGCATTATCCTGTCCAAGGACTTTCAGGTTAATATGCTCGGTCTCTCCGCCTTTCTTTTCGTCAGACATGTTTTTTTCTTTATTCGTCGGTGCTTGTCCGTCAAACTATGGATGCGTGATGCCGGGCGTGCTGTACGAAAACGAGAAAAGGCCGCAAGGCAGACGCGAATTAGAGGCCGCTGTGCAAAAGGTGTTTGTTTCTATGTTTGCAGTAGCAATTGCAATTTGCTGCGAAAATTTACCTGCTTTTCCTTGGCGCTTGCTCGTCGGCTGCTAGCTGTTGAAATTTTCGTCGGCTTCCCTTTTTGTGCACACGCCAAAATGGTTGTCAACGATGACACTATCGAGCTTGGAGACATCAACTGGCCCATCGATAACATCGAACCATTAATTGCTCGTGACCACTATCGAATGTTTTCACAAGCAACTCTGCGCGCTTGAAATCAGAGTTGCCAGCTTTTTGATGAACAGTTTTTTAAAAAGGTGGATATCTTTCATAAAAAGGTGTGGAACATTGCTAGACAAAGTTTAACCTAACGAGTTAATGCAGAAATATTTAATAAAAAATTATTAAAAAAGCATTTTAGTATATGCATAAAAAAAACTAATTTCCCATTTGGAAAAATATATGTGGGCGGTTTTGCATGGCAGGAGTAAGCCATCCGGCCACTCATAAATATGTCATCAGCTAAGAAAAAAAGAAAAACTATAACAAAACAAAGAAATCAAGGAAAGCACACTCAAAACTTGAGTAAAGT
Source organism: Drosophila baimaii (assembly GCA_018874675.1). NCBI lineage: Eukaryota > Metazoa > Arthropoda > Insecta > Diptera > Drosophilidae > Drosophila > Drosophila baimaii. The sequence goes on from JAEIIU010056734.1 coordinate 67,964, forward strand.
TTGTTTTTTTGCTGAGTTATTACACATTTAGACTTTTTGTTGGGAATTTCTAGCAGTTACAAAGAGTTTTCCAAAGATTGGCCATCTGTAGCTTGAGTTTCAGTGTACATCAGCATTTAAATAAGGATAAAGCTAACTAATAATGGTTTTCCAATGAAAAAATATAAAATAAATGTCCCATAGCATCATCCCTCGTATAGGTCACTTTCATAGAAAATAAGGCATTTAAAACATGTCTAAGTCGACTAGGCGGACATTAAGTTAAATTACCCTTATACTCCGGATATAGAAACTGTGTAAAACCAAAAATAAATTAATATGCACATATGTACATAATGTACATACTCGTACAGCTTTATGAGCGAATTCTAGTAATAATCTACATTTATTTTGAGAAATAAAACAATGATTTTTATTTTTTCAATTGTAAACGGTTTTTTTTCCTTTATTGTAAGTTAAACCCCAAGCCAGAAGCCTGGACACTGTGCGTCATTTGGCCAAAAAAAAATTATTTTTCCGTAAGTTTTTATATGTGGGAAGTCTTTAAAAAAATATGTCTTGTGAGCTGAGCAATATCAAAATAATAACACTTATTGTCCGAACCTACTTCGTTGAATAAATCTGGAACCCCTGGGAGGACTGGACCTCTGTCTGAGTGGACAGTTTACCAATTACCAAACCATTCATTCAAACCTTTTAACTTTCTATGTGCAAGTCTCCGCCGCGAGTTCGTCAGCGCAACGTACATGAAAAGATCAAGATGGTAAATTGGTTACAGACATAATTGAAGGATTGCCACAGACGACCACCATCAGAGCACTTCTCAATGTGTACCAAACAAAGGAATGCTGCTGCTCCCTTACAATCTCGCACAGAGGCGTCCAAATCTTACCGGAAGCAACTTACATTCGGTTGGGAAGGTTTTTGAAACTTAAGCCCGCCCCCGTTCAACTTACATAACACCACAACTCAGGTAACTCAGAGCGGAGGAGAAGGAGGATTGAAGTTTCAGTTTCAGTTTCTGTTTCAGATTCAGTAGCTGTCGCTGTCTCGATTCTAGAGATTCTGTCCTAGAACGGTAGACGGACGCATGGGTTAGTGAGGTTTGTACGTTGGAACCAAATTACCTGATGCGGGCATTGAACTTTGGCATTTTGTTTTTTTCTACGAATTCTTGCGGAACTAATTTCCATTGCTTTTGGATTGGATTTTCTTTTTTGCATTAAATACTTAGGCTTTTGCTTTCTCACATTAGTCAGATTTTCTGAAAACTGATTGAAAACTGCAAAAAGACAGAGAGAAAATAAAAGGCACGGGTTAGTGCGAGAGTTTGTGATCAAGTTGCGTTTTTGTTTGTTGAGCTTAGGTTAAAAAAATGAAAGTACAAAAAGTCCCAGGAACCACCATGGGATAATATACCATCCATCCTGGCATCCTGCCATCCTGGACCTGGATCCACAGTCTTCCCTTTGACCCCCTTACCAAAGGTGGGGAAACAAACACGTGTAGGGCTAGCTTTATTTTACTTACTTTTCTTTCATATTCATTTTCGTTTTTGTTAAGAATTACTTATAAATTTAAATGTTTTAAGCTACACGCACACAATATAGTGGGTTCTGCGTTCTGCGTTCTCAAGTCTGGTACCTTAAAATTTGCTGTGTGTAAAATGGTAACCGTAGACTGGTTGGTTTTGGGTGTGGATGCGGGACTTCCCTCCTAGATTGCGACTCCGCTGCGGGACACTCAAGTCAAATGAATAAATAGGAGCGCACGACCCAACAACGTCGGCTGTATTTTTGTTTTAAAAAGTATTAACCTGGAGAAATCAACCGAAGACTTCGACTCTTTACTGGCGCCACCAGCTCGGGTCGCTGCTGGAGCTCTGCTGCTGCTGGCCATTGTCGTTGGCATTGCCACGCCCCAGAATGGGCGGCGGAGGCACACTGAACATGTTGTGGTGCACAGGCGGCGGCGGGCGATACTTCTCCTCGTCCTCGTCATCGTCGTCGACCTCGCGCTTAATGGCCGTATTCTGGTAGTCGAACGTAGGATAGCCGTCGTCAATGGGTTCCTCCTTGATTTTGATAATGTCCATTTCCCGGAAGTCGGGCTTGCGTTCCTTGACATCACCACCGACGCCGCCAGCTCCGGCGCCGCGCTCACGATCTCTGCGTTCGCGCTTTCGTTCGCGACGCTCCCGGGAGGATTCGCGTTCGCGTGACTTGGAACGCTTCTTCTTCTTCTGATCACGCTCACGATCACGATCGCGATCACGCTCCCGATCCCGGTCGCGCCTATCCCGGCGGTCAAATTCGTCGTATCGTTCGCGACTGCCGGCCCGTCGTTTTCTGCGCTCGCGGGATCGGCTACGCGATCGCCCACCAGCTGCCACAGCACCACGTCCTCGTTCGCGCTCCCTGTCGCGCCGGTCCCTTGAGCGGGATCGACGACGGTCCGCCCCAAAGCCGCGACCGCCCCTGGCGGCCTCCATGCCGTTGTTGTTGCCGCGGCCTGGACCCTCGCGGTCTTCACGCTCTCGTTCCAGTCTGTAGCGTTCGCGCTCGCGCTCATTGTCCTCACGTCCAGAGTGCTTGATGTTCACATCGTTGCCGCCGCGTCGCGTTCCGCCAAGACCGCCGCCTAGGCGTCGCGGCAGCCAGCCCTTCACAGTGCGAGCTCGTTCCACGTCCACCAGGACGCGCTTGCTGTCGATCTTCTTACCGTCGGCGTGCTTGTAGGCGGCATGCATGTCCCGCTCGTGCTCGTACTCGATGAAGGCGTAGCCCTTGGGTTTACCTGACTCCTGGTCATGGATCAGGACGATCTTCTTGATGGGCCCGTAGAACTCGAACTCGCGCCGCAGCTTGGACTCTGAGGTGTCATAGTTGATGCGTGCAATGAACAGCGTACGGAAGGGGTCCTCAGTCGCGTTTTTGATCTCGGTCGGGTCCCACAGCGCAATCTCGCGCTCCAACTTATAGGCAACCTGCTCGGCCTTCTCGCGCCGCCTTCGCTCCAGCCTCTCCTGGCGTGTCTCCACAGTTTTGGGCAGCGGCGTGTCCTTGGGATCCTCAAAATCGGCCATGAACTTGGCCACTCCCAGGTACCCGCGCGACTTCTTCTCGTGCGGCAGCTTGTCCACCGGCGGCATGAACGGGATCGGGTCCCGGGCCGCGAATAGCGCCAGCAGATTGGGCGGAAGATATTGGGTCATATTTGCTTTTTATTTTTACCTTTCCTGCGTTTGTGTTCCCCGTCTGCGGAAGAAAAAGCACAGTTAGGTTATGTTTCCTTTTGTTTACTCCGCCCATAAAATCTGTCAACCCACCTTAGGCAGCCATTCGGTTGGCGAGAATATAGTTTTCGGTACTTATACTAAGTACCAACTATAAAATCGATGGTCCGAAAAATATTTTACAATTTTTCTTCACTTTTCGCCTGGCTTGAGTGGTAGAGTTGCACAGATATCGATATAACTATCGATACTCTGAACTAGTGCTGCCAGCATCGATATTATCGGTGTTTGCTGGAATGGCTATCACCATTCGAAAAATGGCGCGAAGTCGACAAAGTAAATGTAATTTTTATGAAGGGATCGAAAACGTAGTCATTTAATAAGTTAGAATCTTAATCATTTGCCGAAAGGTATATAATATGCGCTTGTGTGTGTTTGTCAAGCGGGTCTGCAAAATGAGTGTGACCGCGAAATACCAGATTAGTCGATGAAATTCTCGTGAATAATCGATTTTCATACCTAATAGTTATTAAATATACATACCTATATATCATTCTTATTATTTATTAAATATAAAGTTAAAATAAACCTCTGCAGACATTTACAGTTGCAAGCTTCATTCCAAATAAAATAATTATATTGCTTCTTCCTATAGCCAAGTTAGGAACCAATCGAATAATCATGTGCCCGCCCCTCCGTCTTCCATTCGTTGTGGTATTTTATTGGGTATTTTCAAGATTAGAACCTCACATTTTCTAGTGAGAAATAAATTGGTTTATTCGCTATCTTTTGGCAATAAGTTCACATTCAGGGCTATTCCAAGTACATACGTATATAAACGTAAACTATTTTCGCAGTTTCTTTCACCTTCCTTTTAATGTACCCAATTTAGGTACTGATCGTTCCCTCTTCTTTTCTCTTTCCTCTTTCGTTGTGGTATTTTGTTCAGTATTTTCCAATTCTCTTGCCTCCTTGTGGTACCAAGAGCCGAATAACGGATCTTAGGACCGAACTTGTGTTAAACGTGATTTCGTACTTTTACAATACATTCCTAGTTTTTCGATCCGAGGAAAGAAGTGTTCGTTTTAATTTTTAATTAACAAATCAATTACTATCTGGTAAGTTGTTACATTTCCAAAAACAACACGAAGCGACGTGATTGGGAATTTTCGCAGTTCAGAAGCAATGCAAATGGCTGAAGCTAAGCAAGAAAATGGCGCTGGCGCCCTGAAAATTGCCACAAGCGCGGGACTGGGAACCGAACAGCCGCCGCGCCATCACCTGTCCATGCCCAAGGAGGAGCAGGTGGAGGAGGTACTGACTCCCGCGGAGAAGGGCAAGTTTGAGTATCCGCCGCCGCCACCGCCCCCAACGCCTGTGCAGGCTCCGCCGCCGGCCAAAGCAGCCTCTCTGCCGCCGGTTCCGTTAGAGCATGACGACGATGAGGCAAATTCGGAGAAATGGGAGGATCCCTGTGCTCCGCCGCCACCTCCACCGCTGCCCGCCAATGCGTTCCTGTCCACGGGACTCGGCTACCTGAAGCTGCCCGCTTTCAAGCTAAAGGATGCCCTCGAGAAGGCCATTACCAAGCTGGAGGCCAACAGACGGTTCGCGAAAGTCAGCAGTCGTGAGGTAGGTTACAGCTTCTGCACATTTATTGCATTTTTGGTACTTGTATCTTCAGTTTTCCTTATAGACAAGTCCGTTTTCGTAGGATTTGTAGGCCATCGTGCTTAATCATTATATTAGACATATTTAAAATGTTAATGTTTTTATCTTTCCGTAAAGTCGTCTCCCTATCTCACGGAAAACGCAGCCCAAGTGGAGGTCATGGAAATGCTACCTAGACATTCGAGTCTGGAGACAATAGACGGTGGCCCAACAATGATGTCCTCCATGTCCACTGCTCTGATTTTGCATCCCAAGATGAAGAAGCCGGCTTTGCTTCTGCAACTGGAGAGACGTCTGAAGATCGTCCATCGCCTGGCCAAGCAGAATCGAGTCCTGACAGCCTTTTCACAAGAAGCCATACCGAGGCATGCGTCGGCAGTGGCGTCCTCCAAGCCGCACGAGGACGAGGGCCTAACTCTTCAGGTGCTCTCGGCTCGGGCATCTACGCCATATACGCAGCCCTCCAGTATGTTGTCCTGCACGGCAGTGAGCTGCGATTTGGAGCACGATTCGCCGAAAAAGCAGCTTTCTGGTGGCAAGGAGGCGGCGCCTACGGCAGTCCCGGATCAGCACGCACACCAGCAGCAGCAGCAGAAGCGAGCTTCTGGCGCTGCAAACCACAAAATTCCACCCCTGCGGGCTCCCAAGGCTGCTCGGCCTCCTGTGGTGCCTATATCCAACACCAATTCCATTAAGCACTATGCACGTGCCCACTTGCTGGACATTCGCAACGAGATGTTTAATGCTTTGATGCACCGCTCCAAGGAGAGCTTTGTAATGCCCCGCATTGCCACCTGCGATGACATAGAACTGGAGGCCCGCTTGCGACGCATGAATCTGTGGCGTACTTCGGACGGCACTCGCTTCAGGGCTCGCTCCAGCACCAACAGCTTGACCACAAACAACAACAACAACAACAACGAATGCATGCCGGCCTTTTACAAGAATAAAACCAAACCACAGATGATCAGTGACGAGTCCATTATCCAGAGTCAGCCACCTCAGCTGCAAACGGAGTTCCAGGTGAGTTGCATTACCTATTTTCGATAAATATGTTTAAAAGAAAGAATAAAGTAGAATATTTTTAATATATTACAATTTTTGACTGTTAAATCCAGTCTATAGTTTATGAAATATAGGCGATAATGAAGTATCCGATTTTACCATAGATTTATAAATTAATTTATTATTCAAGCGCAGGATTATAATAATAGGAAACCAATCTCGCATGAGTTTGTATCAGGCGTGCCATTGTTTTGAATGCAACTGTGTATTAGGTAACCCCCAGAGGCACATCATCATCATGTCAGGCTTATCTGATAAATCCATGATTGCAGTGACTGACCTCCAAGGGTCGTTAGTAATCATGCTGATCATTCGCTAGACGCCGCTCTCTATATGTATTTCTTGAGAGATTGCAATAACGAAATTTACTCAGGCACAAACCACCCTTAACGTCACTAAGCATCGGCTTGTGTACGTTTTGTTTTTGTAATTCTTTTTATTTAATTTCGCTGAAAAACTGCACGTGGCTTGCAAAAAATAATTTGACAAATATAAAAACCTTAACCTAAGGGCCAATCACTTCTCTTGGAGGTAGTGACACTTGCCATTCACCTCCCTCAAGCGTTGAGCTGCCTGCTCCGGCGTCAGATCCCTCTGTGCCATGGCCAGCAGCTCGAATCCCACCATGAACTTGCGCACGCTGGCCGAGCGCAGGAGCGGAGGATAGTAGATGGCATGCAGGGTCCAGTGAGCGCTGGATGCGTGGGCATGCTCGGGTCCCGTCGGTGCACCATGCCAGCCCATGGAGTAGGGGAAGGAGCATTGGAAAAGGTTGTCGTACTTGGTGGTCAGCTCCTTGATGGTCACCGCTAGATTGTGGCGCTGTTCCAGCGTTAAATCGTTGATCCGCTTGTTATTGTTGCGGGAGATGAGCATGGTTTCAAAGGGCCAGGTGGCCCAGAAGGGCACCACCACCAGCCAGTCGGGATTCTCGATCACGATCCGTTCCTGGCGCTGCAGCTCCCGCTCCACATAGTCCGCCAGCATGGGTCGATCATTGGTGGCGTAGTAGGCACGCAGGCGCTCCTGCTTCAGCTGCGGTTCCGTGGGCAGGAACGAGCAGGACCAGATCTGACAGTGCGGATGGGGATTGGAGCAGCCCATGGCGGCGCCCTTGTTCTCGAATATCTGCACCCAGGCATACTTGGCACTCAGCTCATTGAACTGGTTGATCCACCTAGATAAAAGCCGAGTTTATTACCAGTGCTATCTCTCTCCCATCTGCCTGCCCAACCATAAATCCTCGGTAACTTACTCGCCGATAACAATGTTAATTTCCGCTGCACTCATCGTGGGCAATGTGAGATTCGATTTGGGATGGAAGCACATCACACGACAATTGCCGCGGGCCGCGGCTGTCTGGAACAGGGGATCATCGCTGTTGGGGGGCACTGGGACACCCTCAACCAAGGCCGGAAAGTCGTTCTCAAACACATAGGTGCTCTCGTAGTCAGGAGTTTCCTAAGGAAAATACGATATAGAATGTTTATGGCGAAACCCAAGCCGCACTTACAATTCCATTGGGTCTGGTTACACCGGGGCACAGGGGATTGCTGGGATCGAATTCGGGCAGCTCGTTCTTTTGCGCCTTCTCCTGCTGACCCGACCATGGTCGTTGGGTGCGATGCGGGCATACGAGGACCCATTGTCCGGTCAGGGGATTTAGGCGACGGTGTGGATGTTCTATAAAGAGATTTGAGTTTTAGCAACTTGTAGGAATCAGCTTCTGCTGCTGCTGCTGCTGGCTATATGTACACCTACCGCTGGCCACAAACTGCATCGTGTCGAAAGTCTGGCGCTCGTATCGCTGCGATCGGATTATGACTACTGTTTACGGGCTATGGTCGCTGCTCCGCATTTGGGGCGGTGCGGTTTCACGGGACAGCGCAATGTCAACCTGCCGCGTTGCGATTACGGCTACGAGTGCTTGCTCCACAGCTCATTGCTGATGCCGCCGACGCCGCTGCCGCCTGTTGTGTAGCGTTCCAAATTGGGTTTTTTTTTTTGCTTTGCCAAGCGCACTTTTCCCCCTTGCCCTCTTGCATTGCGGTGGCGCTCTCGGCCCCGCTCTGCTTTCTTCGCCGCCTCTCCCGCGCTCTTCCTCTCGCTCTCTCTCTGGGTTTGCGTTTAGTTTAGCACGCACTTTGCCTTTAGCAGAGCTGCTGCCTTTTATAGCCTTTATCTCTCCCACTCACCCAGCTGGGCTGATATGGCTGTGTGGATGTTTGTAGCTAAATGTATGTACAATGTGCGGATGGAAGCAAACAGTCCCCGAGCCCTTAGTGGTGTGCGGATGTCGATAAAAGCTCATCGAGATTTTATTTCGCTGAATTCAAAGTATTAAGCTTTGGTAAATGAGTACATTAAGGAATTGGGCTTAACTGTAACGGTGTTAAGAAAATATACACGAAATTTCGGCCTTTTTTTATTACCCCCGGAGGCGGTCAGCAAAATGGAAAGGCCTAGGACAATGACTTCGTAACAATGTTATATTACACACATTTGTTAGTGTTATTATTTATTATACTATATTTTTGGGGCTACCAGCCTTATTTTGCATGATTACGTAATATATAGAGAGACCCAAAAATCAATTGCACACTTTTTTAGTCAGTGTCAGCTTCGCTATTTGCTTTTATTTTCTTATTATGAGGATCTTCATGAGCGTTGCGCCACAATCAAGAATTGGTTTTATACCCTTTCAGGAGGTATTATAATTTTGCAACGCAGCGAAGGAGTCATCTCCGACCCCATACATATATTCTTGATCAGCAATACCAGCCGAGTCGATCTAGCCATGTCCGTCTGTCTGTTCGTCTGTCCGTCTGTCGGCTTATATGCAAACTAGTCTCTCAGTTTTTGAGCTATCGGGCAAAAACTTTCAGGATGGTCTTATATCTTTTGCAAACAGTATATATGTCGGTACAGCCGGAATCGGACTACTATATCCTAACATTTAACATTTAACATTAAACTCGGCCAGCTTACCTGATAGCTACCATTTAAAAATATATGCGTAACAGGGTGTTTCGTGTAATTTATGCTCTTAGTATCAAAATCTTGTTTAATAAGTAACAAATTCTCTGCAAGGGTTTATAAACTTCGACTTAGTTAGCTTTTCCTACTTGTTTTCTTATTGTAAGGATCTTCATGAGCATCGCGCCACTATCACGAATTGTTTTTATATTCTCAAGAGAGCGATTTTATTGTTAACAACTCTGATGTTGATATCCGATGTTTACATCCTATATATCCGATGTTTATATCATCTAGGTGCTTAAGTGGCAGATAAAATGGCCAAAGGCAACTATAAATTAACAAAGGTTGCTAAGGAAAAAGACTTGGCATAGTTCAAACTCTATTAATTATATTATTTACTTTTAATTACAGGATCCAGCGATTGTCAACCAAAGACGTATTGGCAGCGGACGCTTCAATCATTCCAAATGGGGATCCAATGGCGGCGATTATCACCACTCTGTGGCTTCATACCACAATGGCAAACCGCAGATGGATGAGCTGAAGAGTGCCAAGCACCACAACGTCAATGGCAACGGCAACAGCAACATGACGGTCCTGCAATTCTTTGATAATGGCGACATAAGTAGCAGCCAAATGGGAAGACCCAACACTCCCGTCATGGGCATGTCCAACAACCACAATCGCTCGGAGAACGAGACGCTGAAGTCGAACGAGTCCAGCGAGGACTTGAGCCGTGCCAACGAGAACTATGTTAAGCGCGTCATGTCCGGTTTTCTGGTTGTGTCAAAACCCAAGTCTCGGGACATGGATGAGAAGCATCATAGGCGGTACAGGAACCAGAGCGAAGAGCCAGAGTGGTTCAGCTGCGGCCCCACCTCTAGGTTGGATACTATCGAGCTGTGCGGCTTTGATGAGGACGAGGAGCGGATGCTCAAGGAGGGTGGCGGCAGTCGAGAAATGGAGCGGGAGATGCTGCAAAAGCATAAGATGGATAACAGCAACAAGTACAAGTGGGCACATTCAGAGCCCATGGCTCGCCATAAATTCATGGCCAAGCACGACAGCAACAACAACCAGAATGTGGAAAATATGAACAAGATTCCAGCTGCTGGCGATCACCATCATTCGCAGAAGGAGGAGAAACGTTCAGGCGGCGGCGGTGGCGGCATCCGCTCCTTTCAGTTTGATAAATTCAATCAAAGTCAACAGACCTTTGATAATGGCAATGCCAACTATGGAAATCAGCATCAGCAGCAGCAGCAACATCAGCAGCAGCAGCAGCAAACCAATCAAAATAATTCCAAATTCATGTCATTCTTTTCGCGTGAACGGAACTCCTCCTCGTCGTCGCTGAACGAGTTCTTCAAGCAGGCGATGAACAACCAGAGTCATGCCAACCACAATCCAGACCAGCAGCCCAAATCGTTGGGCCACATGGGCCATGAGATGCCATCGGTGGAGCAGCTGGAGGCCAAATGGCGTCGCAATTCGCTGACCTCTGGCGGGGAGTCGGCGGTCCACAAGCATAACAATGATAGCTTCCAAAAGCTGATTGGCTCCCTCAGCGCAACTAAGCCGCAGCCACCAGCGGTTCAGCAGCAGCCAGTGGTTGGCAATGATGCCATATCCAACTTTATCATTCAGCAGCAGCAGTACCAGCAGCAGCAGCAAAAGCAGCACGTCCTAATCCAGCAACAGCAACAGCAGACCGCATTTTTGGCGGGCCTGCAGCTGAAGGCGATCCTCGGCAGGGCCGACACTCAACTGCTTCTCTTGCGTCTGACTAAAGGTAAGTGGAAAACGCCTCCTGACTACCCATAGATTTATTTGGCATAGCGACATTACTTCGCCGACATAAAGAATTAAATATGAAATAAATAACCCTTTGAAATAAATAAAATAAAACTTGTTTACAGGCGAGATCTCGAAGCACGGACTACTGGTGCAGTTGGCCAATCCTCGTCTGTCCAGCATGGACCGCGAGGCCATCACAGCGGTGCTGCAGTTCACCAACACCCAGCAGCAACAGCAGCAGCATCAGCAGCAGCTGGATATGCTCTCGAGCACTGTCATTGCCAGTCAGCTGCAGAATCTTCATAATCTTCACATTGTCCAACAAACGTTGGCTGCCAGGCAGCAGCAGCAACCGCATCAGCCGCCACAGCAATTGTCGCAAGAGGATCTGCAGGCCCATGCCAATGTCATAATGCGAAATGCTGTAATGAAGCGCAAGATGGAGGAGCAGACTTCCAAGTTGATTAATGTCGGCGGCGGCGGTGGTGCCAAGCATGCAGCACAGCATCAGCAGATATCCCGTGGTGGACAGCAGCAGCAGCAACGCCATGCTGCGGCTCGACAGGATGCCGTTGCTTCCAATGCCCTCTTGCATGCCCTGATCTCTGGTGCTGGCAGCAATCAAGCTGCTGTGGGACATCTTGCGACTTCGGGCCAGCAGCAGCAGCATCATCAGAACCATCGACGTGGCGCTGCTGCTGATACCAGCTTGCGATTCGCAGAAAACCAAAACTTCCTGGCCTCTGCTGATCCTAGTCAGCCTCACTTCCAATCGCAGTACAAGCAGTATCAGCCACAGCAACCAATTGTTCGTCACCAGAGCAACAACAACAACAACAACGGAGGTGGAAACAATAACTTCAACAAGTCACAAATGCAGGCCCAGCCAACAATTGCAATGCTGCCTAATGGCGGAGGTGAGTGTTCTTTTGTTTAATTCAATGGGGAAATTCCATTATCCATCGCAGTTTTATGTTCCTGAAATGGGAGGGCAAAATCGACTTATTGCCCAGTACATCCTACATTAGGTTTCTTTTTATCTTCGTTTACGATTGCTCACCCCTCACTGTAGTCCCAATTTAGTATCATTTTCTTAGTATTATCTGCGCTCCGTCTGAGTCAGGTAGGTCGTCTTCGCATTTCTCGAAAGCACTGCAAATATGTATGCACTTTCGCGTATTATATTTGTAAACTGGTTTTTGTGATTGCTGCAAACATTGCAGTTATTGTTTAAACACGTCACCAATGCATTCGAGCACACCTCAAAGCGTCAAGATGTGTTTATTCAAGAGTATCAGTTAAAGGCCTCGCGGCAAGGATTTCCCCGGGATTGATGTTTTAAGAAGATAATGGATTTGGATCAAGATTATAAGACTCCTAATAGTAATAATTGTTTCTACATTTTTCAATTTAAATATTGTATTTTTAAAGCTGTTTTGGAGTGAGTTTATTCTAAATAATTCTAATATTTCCCCAAATATAAACCTCCCATCGTTCAGTCAAGACAGTCGATTTCAGCTCCCCTACTTCTCGAAAAGCTTAATGTTTACGAGATCTGTTATGCGCAATGACATATTAAGTGGGTTCATATGTTTATCTTAATAGGAACCTAGAAACCCAATAATAATAAATATAATATGCAATATCTGTATATTCTATCTTATAGCTGATGTGCAAATCCAAGTAGCCACAAGCATAACTTTTCAATGATACACCCTTGTCTCTGTTTACTACTATACTTATCATCGCGTGTTAAAAGAGGGTACAATCTTAGGGTAGTAAGGGTATGTTGTAATTTCAAGGTTATACCAAAGACATTAGAAGTACTAAGACGCCGAACGCCATACGATTTTTTTGCACACGCAAGAGCTCCCCCAAAAACTGAAAAATTGGCTCGCATATTGCAAATCAAATGTATGATCGTTACTCATCTTAGTACTTCTCGAGACTTTGGTTATACTGAGCTTTTCTATTCTAAAGAAGATAAAAACTAGACTGCACTCCTTTAACCATACTTATTAATTTGAACAAAAAACCCCTTTAATATGAGACAACTTCCTTGATTGTGCACAAAAACATCAAAGACATTAATTAGCTGAGCAAACTTTAGACTTTTCTACCTTAGAGAACTTCTCAGTTCCCCGTGACTCACTGATTGTATTTGCCGCTGAGTAAGTTATGTGCGCAAGCGTTTTACCCATCGATCTCCTCCTCCCCTTATTGGAGCTCGTATCCATTACGTATGTGGGACATTCCCAGATCTAAAAGGTATTTGCATCTCTCGCTTGATTTGTGGGCTTTTGCTTTCAATTGTTCAAGGTACCCCACTACATACTACATACGAGTGGAGGCATAATATACAACAAAAAACCAATTTCTAACAACATACACAGTAGCTAGGCTTTATCAACGGAACGGAGACGGAATCCGTGGGGGCATGCAATCAGATCCGGTAAGGGGAAGTCACGCACGATTATGAAAAGCGTGTCAAGATCAGAGCTTACATATGTATAATCCTACAGCGACTGAGAAGCCAATTCTCCTTTAATTCTTCAGCATTTTAAATGTGTGTTTTCCCGCCTCAACAAGAGAATACATTAAACTTGGCAAAGTAATTCCCATGACATCGGCTGGTTAGCCATAATTCCTGTTTCTGGTCACCAACGTCAAAGGCCAAACTATTGTGGTTTCGTTTCGTATTTTTATTGCATAATTAAAAGTATTGCCCGCGCCCATTAGGTCTGGGAGGCGGGATTATGGACTTTTCCGGCAAACAGTATGTTCCCGGTGGACTCCTCCTCGATGAAGAACACGAACGGCCGGTTCACGTTGAACTCCTCGATGGTGGTGCTGCCTCCGAACTTGTTCTCGATTTCCACAACGGTGGCGGCATACGCCTCCGTTCCCTTCTCGTTCACATTGATGCCGGCCTTCTGCAGGATGTTTGATACTTTAACCTTGCCAGCGACGTCTGCGCCTCGGGTCAGACCCGGCAGCGATGCAGTGTCCTCGAAGATCTCGCGCACGCCCAAGCCGCGAAGCGTGTCCTTGAGGTTCTGCTGGTAATCAAAGTGGAACTTGGGCAACGTCACCTTCACCTTGACCTCCTCCATGGCCCACTGGGCGCCCTTTAGCTCGTCGTTCTCCAGGTTGTGGACCAGCTCGTTGATGCCATCGAGGGCGTACGGCAGCAGCACGAACATGGAGTTCTTGCCCTTGTAGGGCAGCCGCAGGATCTGTGCCTTCAGCTTCTCCGAATTGGTGTAGTAGAAGTATTCAGTCTGCTCCATGTACTCGGCCCTTGACTGCGACTGTGCGTCCTTGCCGCGGAAGAAGGCTCCCTGGAAGGTGCTTGAGAACTGCCGCCGCCAGAGGCCATTGAAGTAGATGAGGTTAGTCAGAAGCATGACGCTGCTGCGCACATTGTCCGGCGTCACCAGCTGTTGGAGTCGGCCCTGTGTGATGTTGTTGGCCCAGGCATTGATGGCACTTGCCGCCGCATCCGCGTTGGCAAAGTCCAGCGCCTCCACCTCGCTGTCGTAGAAGTGCTTCAGTGTGGCGGTGAACTTCTGCTGCGTCTCGATGAAGCTGTCCGTAAAGAGCTTGGTCCGCACGCTGAGCGTGTCGTGGAGCTGGTTCTCCTTCTTGAACGAGTTGAGGGTCTTGCGGTAGAACTCCCGCACATTATTCTGCGACCGGATGTCCGTCTGCGTGTTGGCCAGCTCCTGCTGCGTCTGCGTGCCGGCTCCGGCGGCCTCGGCTAGCAGGGCCAGCACCAGCTTCACCGAAAACGGCGAAATGATCACATTCTTGGCCGCCGTCTCGTTCTGCAGCACCGTCTTGAGCAAATGCCACGAGAAGGGGTCGTGCGAGTCGCTCCTGAACGGCACAAAGGTGTCCACATCATCGTAGATTCCTGTGCCGGCCAGTCCTGTTCCCGTTCCAGCGCCACCACTGGGCACCTTGTCTGTGCGCGTTTCAAACACGCCCTGGGGCGTCGTTATCGTCATGGCCGTGGGTATGGAGTTGCCATTGGTGGCACCCAAAATCAGCGCCAGCAGCAGCAGCACGGCCGGATTCCTGCTTATCATTGTCATTGCCATTTCGGTGCTGCTTTCGGTGTTGTTCGCTCGATCTTCTTCGATCTTCGATCGGCGATTGCCTTTGCTTTGCGTTTCTTTTTTCCGCTTCTCTAGGAGAGGAGCAGCAAGCAAAACAACTGTTAAATAGATGCGGGAGTGTCGGACGGGGGGGACGCGAGAGAGCGCCAAGCTTGCGATTAACCGTTCGACGCGGCGTTCCAAATGAGAGTGACTCGGGAGGCTGAGCGGACAGGCCATTTTAAAAACCAGCTTTAAAGCTGCTCTTCCCGCTGCTGCTGCTGTGCTGCTGCCGAGGCTGCGCGTGTGTGCTGTCATATTGTAGGGTACTCATGGGGCTGTAAGGGTGTTTTAACATTGTGCCAACTGAATATGTTTGGGAAGGCACCTACAACTTAATTAATATACATTAACTTGGGATATTACAAAAAAATTAATGGGTGTCTCCTAATGAAAAGCTCAATCTCGGAGACTGTAACCGCTGGTGTTACCAGAAAGCTCTGGGTATAGAGTATCTAGCAGTCGAGCACACTCGAGCGTAGCTTTCCTACTTGTTGGTGTTGGGACTCCCAATCGAAGGCGCTCATACGTCATTATCTTTTCGAGAGAGAAAAATGTTTATGAAGCAGTGAGAGGGATCCTATTACACTGAGCGCAATGCCAAATCCATGTTCAGCTTTGTTTAACATTGGAAAACATCTTATGCAAAAAGTCAAAGAGGTCTTGTCTTCTAATTAATCCGGTCCTAGTTAAGATCAATCACAATATTTATTTACCAAATTTCAAGTTCTTATTTAATGTTTTATGTTTCTCTATACATATTATCCCCATGTCCGTTAATAAATATTTTTGGCTGCTACCCAAACCGGGGATTTTGCATATGCTATTCCCAGTCGACCACAGAACTTAATTAATTTTTGAATTTCAAATAAGCTTACGTTGCTGCGTAGTCTGGCAACGCTGCTTGACAGCATGGGGTAAAGATTGTGGCTGCCACCTAGCCACGGTCACACTGAGCTGCGTTGATGTAACAGCTGCGCCGGCAAAAAGAAAAACTAAATTCATGCATTTTTTTAGTTTCAATTAAATTGTAAAATAAGTAGTCATAAAATAATAGTAGTAAATAAATAAACAAAGCCAAAGCTCGTGCCATGCAAATTCGTCGTCCGAAAGGTGTCACAGTTCCACAGTTGATGGTGGTCACCGCTATTGGTGTGCTGGGAGGAATTTACATTTGGCAGCCATTGATCTTAAAGCTCAAAAACGAGAAGAAAGCGGAAGAGGGCGAACCCACGACAACTAGTCCTAAAAAGTTAGAATAGTATAATATTTTAATGTACATCAAACTCATGCAATCGTTGTCCTTCTCCTCCCCCCAGATGAGTTTCATTAACGGCCTCAAGAAGTTCTCCACAACGACTGTCGGTCTGATGGCCATCGGCATCGGATCCACTGCTCTCATCTATACAACCCATCGTCTACTTATTAAGCCCCATCTGAACGAGAAGCGCCGACTGGAGGCGGAAGCATGTGCGGAGTATCTGTTCCAGCAGGAGGCGCATACGCCGCCGCCGGTGGCAAGATCTAGTCCGATCCGGAGCGAATATTGATGCCAGTGATTTTATAAAAGCCTTCTTCTTCCTTTTACTTATCAAGTCTAGTGTGTAGGGATTAGATCCAGATTTCAATGCTGTAACCATCGTGGTGAAGAATGGAATTTTACTTTCATACGTTCAGTGCGGGAGGAGAGGATTCAATTACGATCAATCAATATCAATCCTCGAGAACCTAGCTCATTTTCTTAATCTTCATTATATAGAGTAGTAAACAACGCTTAAGTTATATATCCAAATTGAATTTTTATGGAAGCAATATACTTGAATTTGAATAATCAGTGAAACATACATACAATTGGTTGGAAATAAACAAACATACATATACGAAAGATACATTAAAAATACATTGTGGGGGGAACCAGCAGGATCAGGATCACCGTATACCCTTAAACAGGCTCAGGGAGCTGCTACTCTCCCTTGCTGCTCCCTGTTGCTGCTGCTCCTTCTTCCAGAGAATGGCCTTGCGCTTATGCGTGGGTATGAAGCTCCACACCGAGAAAGTGTCGTCGAGGCCAAGACTGGCTATGCTAGTGCCATCCGAATTCCACATGAGAAATATGGTGCCACGTTCCGGGTTCCACATCAAGTCAACCAATCGATTTAGTGAGGCCAATACCAGGATCTCGCACGCCACACAGTCCATGTCATCTTGAGATACTGAAGAAAAGAAGGAAGGAAGGAGTCTTGGTCCAAGGGATTAATTTCATTGGCTTATCCCAAACACTCACCGCAACGAAGGACGTTGACCAGCAACTCCCCCGTGATCTTGCTAAAGGTGACCATCTTTATCGTGATCTTCTCATCCCGGCGCTTGTACGAAGCAACAAACTGGCGGCGCGGGATGTTCAGGATGAATATGGAGGCAGGACGACGTTCCGCTGCGGGGAATAGAGCCAAACATGAATAAAGAACCTAATAAATGCGTAGAAGCTGCGACTGTAACTCACCCACGACCATATCCTCGCCCGTCCAGGGATGCCAGTCGAAGACCAGCGATCTGCCACCCAGCTTCAGCATGCGCTTCTTCAGAGCAGCATCGAATATATAAATGGTGCCACTGGTGTCGCTGGATGCAAAATACTTTTTGTTCGGGCTGATCTTGATACAGGTGACCCTCTCGCGGTGCTCTCGGATCACCTGGGACTTCAGCTTGGGCATGGCAAGCACCATAATGATCCCGCTCATGGTGCCACAGAGGATCTGGTCGCCGTCGGGTGACCATTCGATGCAAGTGATGCAGCCAATGGACTTGAGGAAGAACTTGCGATACGAGACCACAAACTCCATGGTTGTCTTTACCTCCCAGAGGTCCAGGACTGTGGTTGAGGGGGGAGGACTTTATATAGTGGCTGGCAGATAGATAGGGTATGATGTGGCCTACCAGGATAGTTGCCATCAAAGCAGGCAATGGCCAGGTGCTTGCCATCGGGCGAGTACCTCAGCGAAGTCGGTGAATCCACACTGAATATCATGGTGGTCTCTTCCATGTTGTGCCACAGCATGATGTCTTCGCCGGATGTGACGGCAACCATGTCATTGGGCGACCAGTCCATCATGTTGTAGTCAACGGGACTGCTAATACCGGGCATCTCGTGGGTGGCATTCTGAATGGCAATCGGCCTTGGTCTCGGATTGCATGGCCAGTCGAAGTCCGCAGAAGCACTGGGTACTGCTTCCGGTGATGTGCCCTGCAAGCGGCTGAACTGCAACAAGCGGCGTTCCTGGATGCCGAAGGTGCTGTTGATGGCGGAGATAAAGCCGCTTTGGCGCCAATAGCTGGCCCTCCACAGGGCGCCCTATTGGCAAAGGTATTCAAATGAGTTATGGACCTGAATTTAGTGTAAAAGTCCCCCCACCGTTTCCAGAATATCCCGTTCCTCACGCTGGCCAATATACTTCAGATTGAGGTCTACGCTATCCCGCTGGAATCGCTTGGGTATAAACCTGTCGCCGCTGCTTGTGCAAAGCACCTGACTTCTGGTCTTTGCATTCTGAAAAATTGTGTTTTTTACATGTTGTAGAGTCTGTCTTGGGGATCTGTGTTGGGTTTACTTTGTAGGACGTCGTCTCCTGCAGTCCATTTTTGCGACGCACTTTCGTGAAGGGCGTCAGGGACTTTTTGTCCATTTTTAAATTCTTGTTGGGAGTATCGCACACACTCATCTCGACGAACATTAAAAACCATACTGATTTGACAGCGCCATCTTACTCAGCCTATGTCTCCTCCAGTGTCTAGTGCTCTTGAGAGAGTTATTACAGTTAGAAGAAGCACAGTGAACATTGCCTAAGTCGAATAAACTAAACTATGCAATACTATTTTATTATAGCTCATTTTGTATGAACTTAATATTGATTTCTCTCACAAGAATTGTTTTTTTTTTTCTTTAAGGTAATGAATAAAATAAGCGTTACAACCATAAATAACATTAAAAGCAGGTAAGAAAAGCTAACTTCGGGCGGTGCCGAAGTTGCAGATAATTTATTACTTATTAAACAAGATTTTGATACTAAGAGCATAAATTATACGAGACTCCCTGTGTCGCATATATATTTATATGGTAGCTATCAGATATAGTTTGCCGATTTTAATGCAAATTTTAAGGGTGTGCTCTTATAGTTTGAAAAGAACATGTATAATGTAAAATGTATGCAAAATGTAACATTCATGTGGAAAATATGAATTTAGACCGATCTTTCCTATGGCAGCTATCTGATATATTGGTCCGATTTCAATTAATATTATAGGAGGTGGCTATAAGTAAATTATAAAGGAACAAATCAAGTTTCATTTGAATATTTTGAAAAATAGCGAAAATATGCCAATTTTACCATTTCGTTTCTATGGCAGCTATAAGATATAGTAGTCCGATTCCGGCCGTCCCGACATATATGTATATTGCTTGCAAAAGATAATAGACTATACTGAAAGTTTCAGCCCGATAGCTCAAAACTGAGAGACTAGTTTGCATATAAACCGACAGACGGACATGGCTAGATCGATTCGGCTGGTGATGCTGATCAAGAATATATATACGACTTGCAAGGGTATAGTGAATATATAAAACGTTTCACTAGATTAGCCTATGTATGTATTTCACATTCGAATTCTGACCTTGTTTGATCTTGTACAACTTTATTTTGGCTCATCTAAGTGTAATTATGTCTAAGGTTTAGCCTATAACTTATTGGTAACATTTTTCAATCCATTAATATGGTTGAGGCTGAGCTGGTGGATCGTCTTAGTGGCGTTGTCCACAGGTTTCCGCAGGATGGACAAATATCGCGCCTCTGCAAGTAAGTGTGGATGCAATCGCGATGGAACTGGATCTGACAGGAGCCGCACTTGATGTCCCAAAGCACCACACTCTTGCAGAGGGTGCAGTTCCTGATATGTTCCGAGTAACTTGAGGTCAGGTAGAAGTTTAGCTCGACGAGACTGCGCGGCCCCAGGTAAATGTAGTCGTCCATGTCAAAGAAATAGCCCATTTGGGTCCACTTTAGCAGCAGCTGCTGCATGCGGCTCATCTTTGGTGGCTTAATCTGACCATCTAGAAAGAGCTCGTTATAGGCAGAGTTCCACGGTATGCGGCAGTCCTGCGCGGTTGCCATCTTGTCCAGCAGCTTGGAGAAATAGTGGCACTCCTCTGCCGACAGACCGGTGTTGGCAATGGTGTCCGGCGTGGCATCCGTCTTGGTGTACACCAGATACTCCTCATTCTTGAGCGGGTACTTGATGAAGACTAGTGACTGGCCCAGCTCCCGGATGGAGTCGTTTATTTCGTTTACAAATGCCTTGATAGCCTCATTGCTGGAGGGCTTGGACAGTTTGTGGCTGGCGCAAAGCGGGGTCAGGATATTATTGATCTGCTCGTAGCTCAAAACACTATGGTTTTTGCAGGCCCTCAGAAAACCACGTTTCACCAACTCCATTGTGGGTATTGATGGATAAAGGCTCGGAATTCAAAGAAATGTAATATTTTTGTTTTGACAGAAAAGTCGCGCTCACGCAGTGTGACCGTGCCACGGGGTTTGCAGAATCTAGTGATGCTGAAAATATCGATGTATCGACCACCAGTGTTTTTTTAACGATGTTTTCCGAAGTTTTTGTTGATATGAAATTCATATTATGAATGTTCTTGTTGATGCATCGATGTGTTCAAATTCAAAATTCAACGATGCATCGATTTTTTTAGTGATGTTTTTTTAATACCGATGTTAAGTGAAGCATCGATATTCTATTTCGAAAACATCGACGGACATCGACATCGAGGTTTTCTATCCAACTTGCATCACTATTGCAGAATACCCCCCGAATTATAAAGATAAGGTCATACTTCTTATGGACAAATGCCGCAATTTTTAAAATAAAACAGCTATTGGATTTTGTTTTTCAATTTATATTTCCTGTTTTCAGACTTAAAATTAACAGCACAACAATTAATATATTCAGAGAGCTTCGCTTTGATTTAAATACAGCGTATGTATGTAATAAGAAAGTCTGTCTTATCAGAATAAATAAATGTTAGTTCAAAATGTAACTGAATAAACTAATCGGGGTTATTTACACCAATTGTGGTTAGATCGAACAAGAATTGTCTATGTAAAAATACGTAAGCGATGCCGTTCATCTTATAACTTTTTTCCATAAAATCCTAAAAGTCTGATTCTCGTCGACACCGGACTTTGAACATGCTCCATTATCTCCATCTGAATACATGTTTTTGTTTGTTTTAAGTTTGCATATTTTGCGATGCCAAATAAATAAGAGAAAAGGTAATAATCTATAAGTATTTATATTCATATTTACTAACCCATTTGTTTGTGAGAATATATATTTCAAATAAGTTACATATATTTATGCACAGAGAGAGAGAGAGTGAAATAAAAACAATAGGCTTTATATATTTTATCGTGTTTATCAAGTATATATATATATAGTATTCGTGTGTGTCAGCATTTACAGCTTCAATATCCTGATCACTGCGCTTTCAATCGTTGCAAAGCAATTTTAAATTAACTGAAAACTTGATATTTAATTTACGTTTACAGCTAGGGTTACAAATCACAAGGGGAAACTGAAGGGTAATAATCTAATTTGTACATTTTTCGCATGTTCCATTTCAAATGAGACCAATTTTCAAATAAATAACAACAAAAGAAACGTTAAATTAATTTAACTTATATATACACATTTCGCTGCTCGCTCGCTTTAACCTATAAGAAAATAAAAACAAACCATTAGAACAAATCAAAAGCACTTGGGGCTTTCTTAAACGAAAATGCATAATGTAATATAATATAATATAATGTATTCATGATTTATGTACAGTAGAGGCGATAAGGAACTGAGGAAATAAACTGAGATTAAGTAATTTGTACTTACATGGTTAGTCGCGTGTTAGAATCTAAGAAATTAGAGTATGAGAAACAAATACAGAAATTAAAACAACGAACATTCTCAACTGCTCTGTGCGCTATAAGAAGCTCTTGTTAATTGGTTAATCTGGCTCTGGGGCTCTGGGTGTCTATCATGTTTGGTTCTCCGTCTGTGCATCGCATACAATATATATTCGGTTTACCGGGGAAAAGTAGACAAAAACCAAAACAAACATATTACAAATTATAAACAATATTCAACGCAAAAGAACGCATAACTTGTTGTTGGATCTCTCGATGTTCCGGATAAATGTTTACATGAAATTATTAGTAACCAGGCTGAGTTCATTTGCGAGATGATTATTGGCTTCGTTCAATTGGATAGACTTTCGGTTACCAATGGATATATATGTATGTAATTTGTTCATTGGAATTGTTGAATTGTTGAGTTTGTTGTAGTATTGTTATATATTGTTATAGAGCAACCAAAGGGAAATTGAAAAGGAGTCCAGATGAGTTGGTTAGATGATTGATTGGTTGGTCGAAGGAAAGACAAAAAAGAAAGAAAGATGCCGCAGAAATGAATAGAATAAATTAATATATATCATCGCTGAGAGAGTAGAGTTATTACAATTCGATTATATAAGTATAAGTATATTTGGTAAGCATGCATTAATCAGTATGGTTAACAGTCAAAATATAATATTACAAAAGTGTTAATAATCGTAGACTAGATATCGCTTGCCGCCGCTTAACAACTTAATCAAATAATCAACAATAATCAACAATAA
This sequence comes from Drosophila baimaii, assembly GCA_018874675.1. Taxonomy (NCBI): domain Eukaryota; kingdom Metazoa; phylum Arthropoda; class Insecta; order Diptera; family Drosophilidae; genus Drosophila; species Drosophila baimaii. The sequence continues at coordinate 90,594 of JAEIIU010056734.1, forward strand.
GATTCCTGTCTCCTACACCACAGAATCAACAATGAAATTATACAGGAAACACATAAAAATACAGCTAAAAAATAAATCACATATTTTATATATGCAGTTTTTAAGTAGTTGGCCAAATTCAATAACAAACTATCTATGGTGTAGATTCTTTCGGGTTTTGTTTTTGGATTTAGTTGCGCCTAGGATTAGTCTTTGGTGGGGCTTTTGGGGGTGCTCTTCATTCTTTCGGTTGTTATTCAATATTTCGGTAGCTAGCAAGTAGATGGTGAGCATCGCCGGTGGTGTACTTGATACTTACGCGACTGAGCGAGTTGCGTCGCCCCACGCTGGTTCCCGTGCCAGGCCCAGGACCACCGTCCTGCTGACTGAGCCCATTATTCCCAGTGTCGTTGTCTATGCAGATGTCCGAGTCGGAGTCAACGCGCCGGAACTCGCTACCATCCTGCCAGGGAGTGGATATTCGATTAATTTCATTCAGCTTAGGCTGCAACGCCCACACTCACCTGCGTTAGCTGCTGCGTTGTGGTGAGCAGCCTGGCAATGGGATTGCAGCAAACGGGCAGCGTCTCGAGAAGAGTGGGACGCGAGTGCGTCAGCAAGGGCTTCATGTACCTTGGGGATTAGGAATAGAGTTTTGAGAAAATGTATACCCATTAGTTTACCTAACACTCACTTTGTATCGAAGCTTCCCCAGATCCTGGCCAGTATGGCCTTCTCATGACTGTTGCGGCGTCTTCCGCCTCCGATGCTGCCATTTGGCCCATCCACGGGTGTGTCCAAGTTGGACTCCGTTCCCCCGGACATGCGCAACTTGCCGCGGCCTCCTCCTCCTCCGCCGCCGCCACCGCCACCACTCTCAACATCCTGCAAATAACCATCAGACTAACACAGATTTCAATTAAATGATATTAGCTCTACATTCAACGGGCGGGCGGGGTTTAATGAAACGTTAAAAACAATAATAAATCGGAATAACTAAAATATAATATATTATAGGTAATGGTAACTGCAGGAGCAAATTATAAAATGATATAGCACAGAACGGAACGGAATGAATAATGAGAGCCCAAACCTACCGTCTGCGGGTGTGAATTGTCCATTGAATTGTAAACCTTTTTTTCAACAGATGGTTTAAAATGTCGTGAGGTGCGCAGAAATGTATAAATATTTAAAAATCATGAGTTAAATACTACTCTTTTGAGGAAATAAAAGAGAGAGATTGAAGTGGAGACAGAGCCACTTCTAATATTTATTATTTCTCCCTAGGAAACAGCACATTCGGTCAGTTTTCCTATTCATTCTATGCTGCCGCTTTGGTAATTTTGGATCTCTGGCTAGATGAAGCCACCAAATAAGCACTTCTGCCAGCTTAAGCACTTTATAGCCCTATTCCCTTGCAACATATTATTACTTTCTGAATGCAGGTGATTCCACTGCAACATCTACGTTATTTGGCGACATGTGAACTGGACGAGAAGCTGATGCGGCTTTCTTTACGTTTGAAAAGGGACGACTTCCGTGATATGCAGAGCATAAATATTTGGCTGCCACACATTAAGGATTTAAAAATATGTGGCATTCCCGTGATTGTGATTATATGTTGCAGTGGAATCGCACTATTATTCTCCATTATACACCATTCTCTTATACTCACACTGTGCACTTGATAATTATTTAATTGTTCAGTCTCATCGTCAACGCCAACTCTGTAATGGGACAGAGGAAATTAGTAGCTATTCAGTGACTAACTAAGCCAAGCCTGCAAAAGCATACACATGGCGTGGCGTGTGGTGTGTACTCACGGTATTTTCAACCAATTGAGCAGAAAATTGGCTGCTCCGCCCTGGATGACAACCGTAAAGATGACAATCAGCGATGTGGCGGTCAGCATTGTCTGTCGCGCATCCGACACCGTATTCCGGATGGCCAAGGCAAAGGACATGGCACCGCGCAGCCCTAAAATTAAATCAACAAGTTTAGAGGAGCTTCCTGGAAGGGAATGAATGATATAAATGGACTTGCCAGCAAAGAAGAGCATGTGCTGGAAGTTGGAGGAGATTTTTGGCTTTCGCTTGATGTTGAGCAGCCAGGATAGGGGATAGACGTTCACGGCACGTCCCAAAGCGGCACAGATCTATACAAAAAAGATTAATTCATTATTATTCCGTAAGAAATAATTAGCAATAAATTTACGAAAGCTGTAATGATGAAGCCAGCATCAAAGTGATGCTTGGGGAAGGTAAACATCGACACGCCAATATAGGAGAAGATGAAATTCTCGGCAAGAAAATTAAGCAGCTCAAAGATCTGCTTGGTGCGTTGCCTCGAGTCCTCCGATAGATTGTTGTAGGTATAGTGAGCCTGACAGATGCCGCAGAAGAGCACGGCCACCACACCGGTGAGTTCCGTGGCCTCGGCCAGCAGGAAGGTGCTGTAGCTCATCAGCACAAAGAGCGCCGATTCCAGCAGCGGAAAGTCGCGGACTCGCGTAAACTTGGTCATGTGTGGGAGAGTTAAGGATGCAAACGGACTGTGGGTATAAGGGGTTAGGTCTTAAGGCTAAGTTTAAAAAGGATATCAGTGCTGTCAAACAGCCCATGGCGGCGCCAATCATGAGTGACAACAGGAAGATGGAGAAGAAGTCGCTCAACGAGCGGAGGAAGGCCGTGGTTTCGAATTCCCCCGTGTTGGAATAATGCTCGCCATAGTTTTGAATTGCCCTGTGAAAGAGAGCAAGGAAGCAAGATTAGTTTTTGTTATTTCAAAAGCGATCCACCAGCAAACTCACCCGCTGAGGACAATGGCCACCGCATCGTTGAGCACAGATTCGCCCAAGACAAGCGCATAGAGATTAACATCGACTCGAAGGTCGTTGAATATGGCTAGAATGGTGAGCGGATCTGTGGGCGATATCAGGGCTCCAAAGTATAGAGTGTCCAGGAATGTGAAGCTGCTGCTCAAGTACTTTGGCATCAGCTTCACACAGCCGTACATGAAGCCGCCGATCAGGAAGGCCGACAACGTGGTGCCCACAATGGCAAAGGTGAGGATGGCCCCCAAATTCCGGAAAAAGTATTTCTGTCAAAGTAAGTAAAGTACAGTGAATAATATTCAATAAATAATCCAAATAATGAGCAATAAACATACCTTTTTCAAGCTGTAGCCCGCGTAGAAGATAATAGGCGGTAGAATGATGTTAAAAAACACCTCCGGATCGAATGTGGCCTTCAAATCAATCTCATTCTCATCCACGTCGTGCACTTGGCCACGGAAGACGTAAGCGTACGTCTTAATGCCCTCCGGCAGCTTGGTTCCATTCGTCTGATTGACGGGGTACTACAAAAGTAGAAAGTAATTAGTCATGGTACTTGCATAGTTGAGCATCGGCTTGACTTACCTTAAACCAGAGGGTATCGGGCGGCAGCTTATCACTGTATGTCGGCGTACCCTGCGGCTCCACCTGCATGTGGACAAGGGTGTTGGCGGTGCCGGCATAACGTATAATAGCACCCACAATCAGGCCTGGAAGAAAGAGACAACCAAATAAAGATAAAACCAGTATTTGTTAGGCCTTTTAATTAGGAGCTTAATGTAGAAATTAGTTGTTGTCAGACCTCGAAAAAAGCTAGTTAATTTCTCTTGGTTTTTGTAGTCAGTAGAACCAAAGACACTAGAAGTACTAAGATGAGTAACGACCATAAATTTGATTTGCAAAATTGGCTATTTCAGCTTTCCAGCTGTCCAGGTTTCTCGCTCTCAAAAGTTAATAGCATGACATAATTATGGAAGCCTCGTCGAGAGAACTGTCCTCTTTTGAGGGCTCTATTCATGCTTTCCTTAAGTTGACAACAAAAAAAGAGTCTAAAGATTCCTTTAAATATTGCTAATCATGGCCTGACCTATCACAAAAAGTGAGAGTGACTAATAGGCGTCGAGAGTCGATAAGAGTCTGTTTAGTTGAACCTTATCAGTAGGGGAAAAAAAACAAGAAATCAACGCTCGTCAAGTGCTTAAGACTGCCTACTCATTCCGGCTTTTCGCACACACGGAATCATCAATGTATTATTTTCCGCATAGCGAGAGCACGAAACCCGTAAAAAGCACAACTTGGGGGAATGATCAAAGCGAGCTGCGCATAACAAAACGATTTCGCTTAACAATATTTTCTAATTTACGCCCTGTGCTCTGCCTGCGCGCTCTGCCCTGCGCTTCTGTCCCGTCTCGTCGCCTCCTAACCTGTTTGCTTGAATTTTTATTGAATTGTTTCATTAGCTTCAATTAGTTCGGCAGAAATCTTGTTGACTCTTTCAATGACATGAACAGTGTGTGCATATATGCATAGTACGCACTGTATACGAGAAAGTTAGAATAACAAAGTACTCAGCGCATTGGCACGATCATGTGTATTGGTTTCGGAAAACCCCGACACAACGACACAAGGTCCCAATGTCTAATAAACTGTTCGTTCTGGGGGCCGTTGCGTGCTGATTCTTCTATCTAGCCGTTGTTACTGCTGCAGCCAGTGGGTTGGGGTGGGTGACTCTTAATGCCTTTCTAAAGGGGGGGTACGGTACGGCAGGTGCCTCGGGTGGCGTGCACAAAGCACAATTTCGAAAGGGTGACAACAAAGAGGTGTCCGTGAAAGCGGCGACGGAGCGCAGGTGGGTGACACACATATTCGAGGGCCTTCAACTTGAAAGTTGGTTCCAGAGAGAATCGAAGTCTAACCCCTACGTACCGTAGATGACGGCCAGGCCGGTCTCGTGCAGCCAGGAGACGCGATGGTGCTTAAAGAGCCAAATGGTGAGGACGGTGAGGGCCAGCAGGAAGACGAAGACAAGCAAATCGAGGCTTTGGATGCGGTGATTTAGCGTGGCCTTGGCATCCAGGGCAATGTCCGTGTCCGTGGCCGAGCAGCCCGGGATAACGGTGCACAGCGCGATTCCGGCCAGGAGGAGAAGCAGGCTGATCCGCCGGCGACCGTGCGACGACGTCGATGTCATGTCTATTTCCGTAGCCATATTGCAAGGGGCCATTCTGACGGCTGCTTCTGCCTGCGGCGCCCGCATCCGAAATCGATTTTCACGTTGTACGCGCGACGTTACGATGTAATTGATTTCGCGCACAACCCGAGCGAGAGAGAGGGGGGAAGGACTTGGAGCAGGACAGGACGGCGCTGGCCACGCTCAGGCGGCGCCAGGGAAGTGTCTTCGGCCTCCTTTTCGGGCTGTTGTAGTCGCAATTCCGTTATATAAAATATATTTGTGCTAAAAAAGCTTAAACCATTTTTCCGCACTCCGTATAAAAAAAAAACAGTCAGTTCATATGGAAACAACCGTACGTAGTGTGCCCAGACTTCACTGCCGCTGAATTACCAATGTTGTGCGACGTGCAGGAGCGGATTCAGTGTGTGTGTGTGGAGGGCAATTTGAATTATGCATTACTAATTGTTCAATTTGAATTGTTAATTGTTTATTTGGGACAAGCGAGAGCTATAAAAATATTAGATGTCCCGCTTAAGAAAAATATTTAAATAAATCTATAAATATTAAACCAATATAGGACCATTTTATCGACCCACTGGCTATCTGTCCGAAAAAGCTTGGGACTAGTTAACTTGCCGTAAAAGCAAATCGTTATTATGGTCGTCTTTAACTTTTTTAAACGAAGGTTTAGAATCTAGAATATAGCGCCAATGTCTTTGATTTTTTTGAGTTGGTTTTTTGATATCAGCTATCACTTTAACTAGCCGAAAAATAATAATTAACTCTCACATTGGCGCCTATAGAATTCTTTCTGAGACCACAAGCCGGCTCTATAACGTTTTTTTAAAGCTATCCTGGAATATAAAAATGGCAGCTTAAACTCTTTAAATTTAACATTGAGTATATATGTAACATATGTTATATTCCTGTCATAATTCAAATTAGGATCTTGAATGTACAAAATGTGAGGAAAAGGTTTGTAAATTTATTTGACATCCAAATTCCTAAAATTAAAATGGCTTCCCCCCTTCGATCTGCAGGGAGGGCAGTGGCCTTCAAGAGCCTGTGCCCTCAGCTTGGAGCACTCCGTCATTTGTATATGGAATGCGATGGGAAACACCTGGAGTCCGAACACTGCTCGGGCTCCATGGCGGACGGTAAGGAGAGAAGAGCCCCCACTCATTTCTGGCCATTGATTCCATTTTCCAAGTACAGTGGCTAAGAAAATTCAGGAGCACTTAGGGGTGGAAGTGGGCTATCACACTATTCCCAAGAGCCGGGACGATCTGCTTAAGTTTCATCCAAAGCGGGAGGAACTGCCTGAGCGTTCCATGCAGGATTCATCCACGACCGCCGTTATTAATCTGGAATCAGATACGCAGATGCGCCAACTATTCGTCTATGAGTCCAGTCTCGTGCGCATGGGCAGGATAATTGAGAAACTCGACCTCTTCGCCGGTAAGGTCTTGAAAGGAAGATACCAAAGGGTGTTCACTAGATTGTCACCTTAGGAACTTAAAGTTAAGTCACCAATAGCACTTATCACAGTTCTCCCGCAGTGTGGGTCTGCCATCGTCATGTGTACCTCCCGAAGCTGCCACAGGGCGTTCCATTGCCGTACACGTTTATCACTCTCTTCGTAGACCACGCCAAATTCCTGCTGCACAAATTCAAGCTGGACGCCGACTTGGTGCTCTCGGGTTACGTTTCATGGACAGGCATGAACTGCATGGAGGTTACGACCCATGTCCGGCAAAACGAAGAGACACTGGCGAAAGCCATATTCATTGTAGAGGGCCGCAATGCCACCAACAGCGGCCCAGCGCCTGTTAACCCCTTGAAGCCGGCCAATGAACTGGAGGAGTGCTTTCATGGCGAGGCTTTGGAGCGTCAAAGTCGACGGGAGAAACTACAGTCCGGCTCCGACTTCCTTATGAACCCGACCAAGGAGGAGGAGCAAAAGATGTACGAGATATTTTTGCGAACCAAGGGCTGCGAGGTCACAATTGATGGCGGACGTTTGCCCAAGGACTGCCGCTGGATATCCGACTGGCACCGCAGTACCATGCTGCATCCGTTTCCGGAGCACCGCAACGAGTCAAATATCATATTCGGAGGCTTCATCCTTCGTAATGCCATCGAGACGACCTTTATTACGGCATGTCTCTACGCGGGCTCCTATGCCGTCATCCAGTACATATCGGACGTTACGTTTGCGCAGCAGATTTCCGTCCACAGCTACATGAAATTGACTGCCTACGTGGTCTACACCAGGGACAAGTACATCCAGCTAATGACTGTGGTTAACTCGATGGACGCCGAAAATTTTACGGAGGTTCATGCCAATGCTCTCCACCTGACATATGAGGCCGAGGGCCCAGTGCCGGAGATTTTGCCCAACAGCTTTCACGAGAGTATATGGTACATGGAAGGTCGCCGCCATTTTGAGAAGTTTTTGAAATCATTTGATGTTTAAAATCACAATAAAGGCAATAGTGTTTAGTTCAAGGTTTGAAAATGTTATCATATTCCAAAAATACAGAGGTATTCTTTATGGATTAGAGCTGGTAAAATGGGACCCACCGTTTTGATCATCATTCGACTTTTCTCGCAGAGAAAATGACATGAAACTAGACTCGCTCTTCCTCATCAGCTAGGTTTGATTTTTTGGGAAGTGAGGGGGTAGGACAATGATTAAGGATCAATGATGATCAATATGAAAATATATGTATTTAAAACTATTATTTTTGTTTTCTTTTTGTAGGACATCTTTTGGTACAATTACGTAAGGGGAGGCGGTTTCTTCAATGAAAATTCTTGATTACATAGGGTGAGGGGTAAAAAATATATGGAAAATCATCGAGTCTTAACTTAAACTTTTTTTCCTTATACAACTATGATAAAAAAACAAATGGCATCCCATCGAAAACAAAGAAAAGTATTCGAAACAGTTTCGTTTACCATATTCGAAAATATAGAACCTTTTATTCGACCTATTAGACCAAAAAACCAAGAAAAACTGTACAGTTATAGAATACACACACACGCACACTAGATAATATTGTAAATATTATAATGCAGGGACTGGAATTCATTATAAAGGAGAGAAACATTGAGTCTGTAGCTAATTCTTTGGTTGGGCAGCAGCTTCTCCTGCTGTCGCTGCCACTACGCCTGAGCCTCCTCAGCTCTTCGAGCGGGCCGCATTCCGCTTGCCCTCTATCCACTGCTCGATCTCCTTCTTGAGGGCTTCATTGGACTTCACCTTATCCATGGTGAGCGGTTCGCGGTTGAAGGGGTCTGTCTGGTCGCTCAGCAGGTGGCGAGCAATGGTGGACCGATCGACGGTGACCTTGGAGCTGGGCAGCACAACAGGATCGGTCATCAGCGTGGAGATAATGGGATCCAGATACTCTTCCGGAGCATCGGCCAGCAGCTCCTGCTCCTCCTTGTACTGGGCACCCATTCGTTTCACCTTCTCGGCAAACTCGGACATATCGCCGATCAGCTGGCCACCTCCAATCCGTATGAGAATGTTCTCGGCATAGCCAAAGAGCTGATCGCTGTAGGAGCGTCCGTCCTGGGAGATGGCCAGGCAGAAGCTGTCGTCGGTGCTCAGGTTAATGTAGATGCGACAGATCTCGAGCACAGTCTCGGCCGGATCGAAGTCGAACTCCTTCTTGTCCTTCACCTTGAAGCGTTCCTTGCGGGGGCCCACCAGGTGCAGCAGGAAGTAATTGAGCATGGCAGCGATGCGATCCACCATACTGTTGTGGCAGAAGATGCTCCTGATCTCGGTGGTCAGTAGCTTTAGAATGTTAATAGTGTCCTTGCCGAGGATGTTGTCGAAGCGCGCCAACATTCCCAGATGCTGCAGGTTCGTCACCTGCTGCAGGCGGTCGTTGTGCGACAGGCTGTTCCACTCCCCATTGGCCTGAGCCAGCTGCAGCTGCTTGATCTGCTCCAGATTCGACAACGATTCGTCCAGCAGGAAGATGGCATCGTTGATGAGCAGATTGATGAAGCGCAGGAAAATGGGCGGCTCAATGGCCTCCATGTTCTCCTCCGCCTCGATGGCCAGGTCGCGGAAGCTCTGCACGTGCTCCGGCTTCGTCCACAGGAACTCCATTATGGCATACATGGGCCGGCGGTAGTTGAACTTCTGCTCAAACTGCACCGACTGGCCGGTCATCTCGATGCTGACGAAAACATTCAGCAGACTGCGGACCACCTTCAGCCTGTCCGGGTGACTCTCAAACACATGGGTGTTGAAGGCCTGCCGATTGCTTCCAAGGATCTGTGTGGGCAACAGAAACTCCAGCGCCTCCGCCAGCTTGGCCCGCAGATGGGGATTCTTCACCAGCTCCGAACTGCCCATGAATAACAGGATCATCTTGAAGAAGGCATCGTGGGCGGAAAAGTACATGTGGATAAAGAGATCGCCATTGAGGCGCCGGCAGAAACTCAAATACGTGGAAATATTGTCGATGATGCTCTCCGGCACGGATTGCATGTACGGCGCCACAAAGGGCGGCGTGTCCGAGAGCAGCTCCAAGTTGCGCAGTATCTGCGGGGAAAAGTCCCGCTTGTCCACGCACTGTTCATAGATCTCGCGGGGCAGCATGGCCACCTCGGTTAGCCAGATGGCCGAGGCCTCGAAGAACTTCAGCACGGCGGTGTCGTTGGTGGGCTCGGACAGGGCGTTTTTGATGGACAGAACCTGTTGCATCTGCTCAAGCAGGGTACGAAAGAGGTTCTTCGTGAGCTCATTGTTGGGATCACTGGCCACCAGCTCCTCGTAGGCCGTCTGGGTGTTCTGCAGCTCGCGCATTCCACGACTGAGCCGCTCCAGGCAGGGTCGATTGGCAAGCTCGAAGCATTTGTGTGTCATGAAGAATATTTCCGTCACGAAATTGTACTTCTCTGCGGTTAGACGCTCTTCGCCCTCTGGGGTCGGGAGCAGGCAAGTCTCGTCACGAGCCTTCAGCAGGCTAACGCCCTTGGCCAGCCGATCTTTGTCCTCCACGGCACAGTATGTGGGATCAACCAAAAGGACCTTCAGCGATGGCCGACACAGGGGAGCGCATAGACGCACTAGGATCGCACTGAGGTTCGTCATGAACGCATCGCTGGCAGTGCTATGGACCGTTTGCTCCAGATTCAAGTTAATGCTGCTCCACAGGTGACCGCGCGACACATTCGCATCCAGGCAATTGGCCAGCCACTGAAGCGTCTTCTTCTTGGTTTCGGGCGAAAGCACGAGCAGCTGCTTAACAAGCAGGAACATGGACTGCTGATGATGGGCCAGCACTGCCCACAGAGCGGGATCCGATTGGTTTAGCGATATCTGCTGGAAGAACTCGTACTTCGCTCCCTGGGTCTTGGGCAGGATCGAGATGCACAGAAGGTTGCCCAGCAAGGTGTCCATATAATCGCCGCCTAAAATAAACAAAGAGTTGAGAAAATGAACTGAGTGCATTATGGGATCAAGGGACCTTACCTTTCGCCTTGGGATTGGGTGTTGTGTAATCAATAAGCAGCTCGCCCAGCATCGCTGCCCGTTTGTCGCGCACAAAAAAGCCCAGAACCCAGAAAACGTTCTTCTTGATTGTCACCAGATTCTCCTTGACGATCAGCTTCTGCATTTCGGTCAGCAGCGGGTAGAAAATGGCCTTGAGGGCACCCAGCGCTTCCAGCGGCTCATCCTCTTCCAGAACCTTGCAGGCCACACGGACCAGAAACTCCTGGGTGCTGGTGTCGTGCTCATCGGCCTGCTCGAATAGCTCCAGCCACTGGCTGGCGAAGGATTGCGGGGCAAAGAGATCGGGCTGCCGCATACAGGTGCTGGCGTTGTTGAGGATCAGAGCAATGAGTGTGGAGCAGTCCACCTTCCTATCGGCCTGGATCCGCTCACAGCGAGCGAAGGCTCCATGCAGATAACATATGGCCCGCATCTCCAGGGCCTCGGCACTGGCTTTGCCTGCACTGTACTGTGCGGTTTCGCCCAGCATTAGGCGTTCGAACAGGGCGTGGGCCACTAGATCCTTGCCCAGCAACTCGTCGCTGGTGTCCACCACTACATCCGCCAGGCAGAGCAGATGCGAACCGTCGGCACCGCGCGCCTTGTTGAGTGTGAAGAGGAGCACCTCCTCCACTAATTTGTGGGACACGCCATCATCGTCGGACTTCGTGCCCTCCTGGAGCAGGGCGGCGAACGGGTTCTCGTCGACACTTGTCATCCTCTCTGGGTGTGCTTACGTGGGTGGGACACCTGCCTTGTTGTTGTTCTGAGCACACGCACTGCAGGACTCTTTTAATTGCGATACAATTTCTGAATGAAAACTATTTTTCATCAGCAACTTTACACACAGATGATGGGACAGGGCTGCCAGATGGCCGAAAAAGTTTCATATTGACATTTGTCAGAGACAGCTGACGGCAGGGGTGGCAACGTTTAGTTGTTTTGTCCAAAAAGCTTATCAGTGTACAGTGGCTGCACGCATGATCGGACACGTAGCCTTATAGAGAGTTCTGCAAAACTATTGAAATCCTTTTTTCTTTTGTAGTTTTAATATTTTTTTTTAAACCTTGCATCAATGTCTATATGTTCTATAACTTAAAAAGCACAATTTTCAAATAAAAGCAATAAAATATGTGCACATGTTTTGCATGTCAGGTGGAGAGGTACTTAAGGATTTTTACTAAGATTCTAAATACAATATTGTGAATTAAGTACCTAACGTGTGAGAAAAGCTTAAATTTGTATTGATTTTACTTAGTTTTTCGATTTTATTCAGACCCAGCGCATTTGTTATCAATTTGTTCTTCGGTAACTTATTGCAGTTGATTAACCTTCTTTATCAATCGGATTACATAGCTCATATCTGGGCCAGCGAAAACCGCAGCCGTATGCACTCAAAAAATTAATCCAAAGCCAATTAAGACAATCAATCGCAATGCGACCCATAGCGAACCGAACCGCGGACTTGAATACTGCAAGCGCCGGGCTAGTGACGCAGGCACTGCCCACTCCCACCACCCACAACCACCCACAAGCACCCTGCCCGGCGAGGTTTCCGATAAATGTCTTCGTGCATTGTTAAATCGGCTTATGATCAGGCAACAGAAAAAAAGCAGGCGCCTCGAAGTTCGTTGATTCCGCCGCATTTTACCCGCACATATCAGTTTGAACAGTCGACGCGGTATTTCCAAACAGTAAACATATGCACGCAGCTCCATTTTCCATTTGGCAGAGTTAGTTAGTAGAAACGGCTGGAGCACATGCACATACCTAAGAGGTGATTTAACGATTTTTAGCCATTTCAGCAGAGGTTACCCGAAATGAGCTCAGTGCGACCGTTGAAGCCCGCCCTGCAGGCGATTGCCATCAGGGAGCTAAACGAGGTGCCCCAACGAGTGCCCCAGGACATTGAGGCGTTGAGGGATTGGGTTCTGAAGCAGCCCCATCTGCAGGCCTGCACCGACGACCAGTTCCTACTCGCCTTTCTGCGCGGCACTAAGTTCAGCGTGGAGCGAGCCAAGGAGAAATTCGATCGCTTCTACTCGCTGCAGGCCTCCATTCCCGAGGTCTTTAACGAGCATCGGCTGGCCACCGATCCCATAGTGCTGGACATCATAAGAATGGGGTGAGGACCTAAATCATATTGGGTCTTTGGACACCTAGATGACGAATATATACTTTCCCACAGGATCCTCCTTCGACTTCCCCTGGACGCGGAAGATCCGGGTCCCTGCGTGACCATCATTCGGGCTGGTTCCTATGATACGAGCAAGTACAAGTTTCAGGACATCATTCGAGTGGGCTCCATGTTCGGTGAGATAATGATGTTCGAGGATGAGAATGCCACGGTCAGTGGTTACGTTGAAATAATGGACATGACTGGCGTTACGGGGTCCCACCTGTTTGCCCTGCAACCCCAGCTCCTGAGTAAGTTCTCCACGTATGCGGACGAGGCGATGCCGACACGACAGAAGGGCATCCACTTCATCAATGTCCCAGCGGCTTTCGAAACGGGATTTAATTCGCTTAAATCTTTCTTTCCGGCAAAAATCAAGAATCGGGTGAGTTTGAAATTATTGAATTTATTTCTCAATCCCATCTTAAGTTTATATATTTATCTGCTATAGATTTCGGTGAGCTCTGATCCGGAGGCTGTGTTTCAGTTAGTACGCCGCGAGTATTTGCCCAAGGAATATGGAGGAACTGCCGGTTCCATGAAGGACATTAGCCAAGCCATGGAAGAGAAACTGTCCAGCTACGAACCCTACTTCCGAGCCTCACAGAGTTTTGGCGCGCAGGAGAAGTTACGCGAACTTGGAGATCGGGTCCAGAGCGATCATCGTTCCTCTTTTGGGGCTGTTGGGTCTTTTCGAAAACTGGAAATCGACTGATTAGCCGAATATGTACTTTATATAAATGTCTTTTGGCTTCTTATCGCGGTAATTCCGAAGCAAATAGCAAAAGAGTATTTAAGCGAGATTATCGATTATATATTTTGTACATATGTATGTAAATTCCTTGTACTTGTGTGAATAAAATTTTTTTGTAAGTTTCAAAATTGTTAAGTATTATTTTGTATTGTTTTTGAAAAACTGTAAAACATTTACATCTTCGCTAGGTTGCTTGAAAGCTATTATAGCCGACATTTTGTAGTATTTTATTATCTATGGAATTAGATTCTATAAAATACATTTTATAATAGATAATACGTCTTTGTTAAAATTAAAAACTAAATGTTATGTTTACATCAATATTTGGGGAATATATAAAATATAAATTTAAGATATGCAAGTCTCGAACTTTTACATTTTTCTCTTGGTCTTACATGCAGTGTGGCCGTCGTTCAGAAATAGGGGCATTTTTATCAATAAGCTTTCATTCAACATGAGCTTTTTCTTGATGATAGTTTTCACCAGCTGATTTAAATACGAAATTCACAACCACTTCAGGCCGTTCTTTGGAGCTCTTTGAACCCCAACCCAATCCATCCGAGATGACGAGCATTCTCAGCCTCAACGAAGACTGTCTGCTGTGAGTGAGACATCCCAATTCGAGTGGGAAACATTTCTTGGAGTAACATGACTGCACTTTAGTCAAATTGTAGAGTACCTGAGTCTGGAGGATCAACTGCAGCTGTGGCAGGCCACGAAGTCCACTTCCCCCTTGTGCTCGGTGATTTCGTACGTTTGGCAGCGCAAGAGTAGGTATTCCGTGCACCGCGAAACATTCGCTGGAAGCCCTGCACTTCAACGGGAGTTTCTGCAATGCATTGGCCCCACTGTATCAGAGCTCACCCTTCGGTATTTGCCCATGGAACAGCTTGTGCAGTGGAAGGACCACACGTTTCCTAACCTAAAGGAACTATACTACCTGGGGGATGAATACGATGAAGCCGATGGTGACGTCGACATTGAAATTCTGCTGAGTTGCTTTCCTCAGCTGGAATCTATTGGGATAAGCGGAAACACCAGCGGCCTCTACATCAGCCAGTGGCAACACCTTCGCCGGCTGGACCTGCAACTGTGCTGGTATTTGGGCTTACAATGTTTTGAGGACATCTGCAAGAACCTCCGCCTCCAAGCCCTTAGCGTCCAATGGCGACGAGCCGACGAGGATGTCTATGTGCAGGCCATCTCGACGCTACAGGAACTGGAAGAGCTCGACCTGGACATAGTCTACCTCAGCACCGAGAACGCCCGCAAGCTCTTGAGTCTGCCCAAGCTGGCAAAGTTTCGCCTACACAATATGGACCTTTTTGATAATGTTCTGGAGGACATAACCCGACTGCGTGGACAGGATTTGGTGGCGATCACTTGCAGAGACAATTTCGTGAGGTGGAGTCCCAGTATATTGGCGAAATTGGTTAATCTTCGCCGCCTGACACTCGTAGATGATGAGGGCAGTTGCGCCGTTGATTTTGGTGTTATAATCAAAAGCTTTCCGCACCTGGAGCAATTGCATCTGGAGAACTCGCGAATCTGGCCGAATGCTGACGGCATCTGGGACGTAGTGGCTGCATGTCCACAAATCGAGCTAATCACTGTATTTAATCAGGGTCTATCCAAGGAGTTCTTTGCCTTCAGTGCCTCCACTATGCAACGGGCCCTGGATAAGCGGCGCGAGCCCTTGACCATACGGTTCCATGGTGAGGGCAATGAAAAATTGGTGGGTTTCTTCTTATTTTGATTTATTCTAATTTTTGCCATTAATATACATATTTATTTCCAGATTGCCAAGCATTTTGTACACCCAAATCTTAAAGTATCGTACAAGGCCACAGATTACACTACTTCCCAAGTACCTGAAGAATGTATGGAGTTTGAATTCTTAGTCGCAGAGAATTCGTCGTGATACGGGCGCATATTTGTGCGTGTTTAGCTTTTAGTTTCCGGGACTAAATTAAAACTAAAATAACCCACCAGCCAGTGCATTAAAACTAGCTTAAAATATTTAAAATAATTACTTTGACTATGCCCAACACAGAGGCTGAAAATGTGCTGAAAATGTGTATGAAAATTGTAAACAATAAAATATATAGCTTATTTTATCGCTGATTTTGATTATTCCATCTTATGGGCTTTATTTCGAATTATACAAAACTATATATTATTTAGAAATGTCTGGAGGGGTTTTCCTAAATATCTACACATATAAAGTTAAAAACATAACTAGTTAACCATGATTTCATTCAAATCGAAACATTTTGGGTCCAGTTGCCCAATGAATAGTTCAAATTGATTGAATCATAAAAGTACTTTAGTTAGGTGGCTTTTATTGTAGGTATTGAAGAGTAGGCCCTGCGTTTTTAGTATCACTTACTATTACTTTTCTTTCCCTAAGGGGAATACTCAATTCGTTATATTTTTTCAGTAGTAGTTCAGTAGTCCTACGTGCAGTGTGACCTTCGTCTAGGGAAAAGTCTCTTTAACCGATCACTTTCAGTTGCAAAGAGCTTTTTTGTGGACGGATTTCACCAGCTGCGGCAATATATGTATATTTGAATACGAAATTCACATTAATTCCAGGCTATTCTTTGGAGCCACTTAACCCAACCCAATATATCAGAAATGACTAACATTCTTAGCCTCAACGAAGACTGCCTGCTGTGAGTGGGACATCCCCATTCGAGTGGGGAACATTTCTTGGACTAATATCACTTCACTTTAGTCAAATTGTAGAGTACCTGAGTCTGGAGGATCAACTTCAGCTGTGGCAGGCCACGGAGTCGGATTCTCACCTATGCTCGGTGATTTCGTACGCTTGGCAGCGAAAGACTAGGCATTCCATTAATCGGAATACATTCGCTGGAAGACCTGGACTTCAACAGGAGTTTCTGCTATCCATTGGCCCCACTGTGTCGGAGCTCACCCTTCGGTATTTGCCCATGGAACAGCTCGTGCAGTGGAAGGACCACACGTTTCCCAACCTAAAGGAACTATACTACCTGGGGGATGAATACGATGAAACCGACGAGGACGCCGACATTGCCATTCTGGTTAGCTGCTTTCCTCAGCTGGAATCCATCGGGCTGAGCGGCCACACCAGCGGCCAGTACATCAGCCAGTGGCAACACCTTCGCCGGCTGGACCTGCAACTGTGCTGGTACCTGGGGTCACAATGCTTCGAGGATATCTGCCAGAATCTGCGCCTCCAAACCCTAACCGTCCAATGGCGACGGGCCGATGAGAATATCTATGTACAGGCCATATCGGGGCTGCAAGAGCTGGAAGAGCTCGACCTGGACATAGTCTACCTTAGCACCGAAAACGCCCGCAAGCTGCTGTTGAGTCTGCCCAAGCTGGAAAAGCTTCGCCTACACAATCTCGAGATGTTTCACGATGTTCTGGTGGACATTGGTCGGCTGCGCGGGCAGGACTTGGTGGCGGTCACGTGCAGGGGCAATATTATGTTGTGGCGTTCCGGGATATTGGCGGAAATGGTTAACCTCCGCCGCCTAACACTCATCGATGATGAGGGCATTTTCGAAATTGATTTAAATGTTATTATCCAGAACTTCCCACACTTGGAGCAACTACATGTGGAGCACTCGCGCCTTTGGATGAATGCCGACAGCATCTGGGACTTAGTAACTGCATGTCCACAACTCCAGTTAATTACTATATACAATCCTAGTCTTTCCGAAGAGTTCTTTGCCTTTAGTGCCTCCACTATGCAAAGGGCCCTGGCTAAGAGACGCGAGCCCTTGACCATACGGTTCCATGGAACGGGCAAGGAAGAATTGGTGGGTTGGGATTGCATTATTATGTTTTATATCTAATTTTGATATTAATATAATGATTTCCAGATTGCCCAGCACTTTGTACATCGGAAACTTAACGTACTCTGCGTTGCCACCGACTTTGCCATCTCCCAGGTACCTGAAGATTGTATGGAGTTGGAATTCCTAGTCCGGGAGAGTTCGTCGTGATTCGTCATTATGTTAAATTTACTTACAGACTAAAGCAGAGGCTGATATATATACATATACATTAATATTTTCAGAAGTTTTTCAAAGAAATTTAAAATAATTATGTAAATGATTTAAAATAAAAATATTAAATTAGCTCCTTAGGTTTTTAAGTTCAGGATTAAAGAATTGTAGAGAGTATTTTCTAAATAGTAGTTTTCTAAGATTAATCATTAAAGAGAAATTACGTATTATTTTTGTTTTGTTTTTAAATATGTTTAAAATATATAATATAATTACGTAATCATTATCCTAGACTCTTTTTTGTTCACTCAATGACAAGCAACCCAAAAGCAGACACTGGAACTGCTAAGATGAGTAACGACCATACATTGAATTGCCATATGCAAGTAATTTTCCTGTTTCTGACAAAAAATGGCGTTCTGTCCGCTCTCAGAAAGTTGAGAGCGCAAAAATCTAAAATATCTAAGATCTAAATGAAAACGCTGTATGCCCCTGGCTCCAGAGCGCTCTCTCTCTGTCTCTTTGGCAACAGACCCTGTATCCAGCGCTCGGTACAGCACGAAAAATGAGTGCAACAAAATCGTATGACGTGCGCCATCTTAGTAAATAAGCGTTTTTGCCAAGACTAAGTAATACTAATAATAAAAAAAAATTCAGTAAAACATCTGGCATTGGTTTTCTGTCACTGTGTTTAATTTGTTGTCGGATATCATTCACCATTATTGAGTCGAAATATGTTTTCATTTGTTGTTGATGCTGATGGATTCCCCTGTAATCCCTGCTAATGGGATTCTTGATTTAAGAGTTAGATCCGCCGCCTCCGATCGCTAGCTCGCTCGCTCGTATCGTTGATTAATAAATATATTTGAACTAGTTTTTGAGTCTAATATACTTGGTAGGACTTGGTTACGAGTGGGAAGACCAACAGCCTTCCCTCACACCTCGTTATATGGTCGCGATGCCGCACTCCGGTTGGCAGAGGCTGGTGGCGGACTCGGCGGGGGACTGAAGTCCGTCTCCGTGTCGTTGTAGTTGTAGCGACTGTCAGACGGGGAGAGCGAGCGATATGTGCGGGGCGAATGCGTGTAGGAGTCGCGGTGATGGCGGCCCCAGCTGCCGCTGTGCCTTCGACGATGGTCGAGGCCCCCGCGCTCGTTCTCATCATCGTCGTCATAGTCATCGTAATCGCTGTAGTCCGAGTACCGGTCCCGACTCCGATCCCGGTCACCGCGTGCCGAGGGCGGTGGGGAGCGCATGCGTCCCAGGGGTGGTGGACGTGCCCCGCCACCTGCTGTGGGCGGCAGGAACGGAGGCGGCGGCAGGCCCATGAATGGGGAGAAGGGTGCCGCCAGGAATGGCAGTGGATTTGGCATGTTCAGCAGTGGTGAACCCGGCAAGCCGGGCAACGGAAGCGGTAACGGCGACGGAGCTCCCGTCTTTAGTTCCGCTCCCAGAACAGGCCCAGCTCCATTGGCAGCGATGGCTTCCACTGCCACAGGATCTCCGCCGCCGCTGGCCATGGTGGTCAGCTTTCGCCGCAGTCCTGCGGCCTCGGCCAGTGCCTCTTCGCACCGGCGCTCCGACTGACGGGCCGCCAGCCAAGACTCGTGGGCGCGGTTTTCCAGCGTGCCCATCTGCGCTTTATGCGAGGCTATCTGGGCCTCGATTTCGGCGCGCAGCTCGTCGTTCTGAGATCTGTAAGAGCGCCTCATTGAGCACATAATACTTTTCCTAAGGATCACTTACTTTAGGGTCTGGATTTCGTTCTTCATCAGTGTTTGCGTCTCCACGGTGCTGGCGTTCTCGCCCTGATGTTGCAGCCACTTGGTCTCCTGCAGGCTGAGCTCCCTGAAAGGACAATGGAATTGGTAATGAATGAATGAAACCTCTCTTGGAAGAAAACCCTCCCCTGAGGCTCACGTACTTCTTCAGTTCGTTTTCCTTCTCGCGGAAGTAGCCAGAGAGAACTTCGAGCCTCGTCTGTGCCTCCAGCTTGTCGCGCTCCGACTGATTAAAGTCCTGCTTGAGCTGCTCCACATCGGAGCTGGACTGCTCCAACTGGCCCTCGAGGCGCTGCTTGTGCGCCACCTCCTGCTCCAGCTTTGCCTGCAGTTCGACGAACTTCTTGTGGGCCGCCTTCAGTTCGCCGCGCGTCTTGGCCGAGGTGATCAGCTCCTGGACATTGAGGTTGGCATCCTGCTTCACACTTTTCAGGCAATCCTCCAGGGCCTCGATCTTGGCCAGGCTCGTTTGATAGTCCCCATGCTCTCGCTCCCATTTGGCGGTCAGGTCAAGAATCTGCTTCTGGAGACGCTGCATCTCGTAGTTGCGTGCCTCCAGCGCCTTGGCCAACTCCATGTCCGTTTCGGCCTGCATTTCCTCGAGGCGTGTCTGCAGCTTGGACTTCTCCATCTCCAGCTCGTAGTTGTCCTCTTGCAGAGACTTTAGTTCGCTGTTCAGACGCGATGTGGTCTCCGTGAAGGTGTATTGCAGCTCGCTGTTCTCGCGGCTCTTCTCCGCCAGACTTGAGTTAATCTCAAGGATGATTCCTGCGGAAAAGGGTCATTATTAAACAGAATAATTAGTGAGCTTGTAGAATACTCACTCTCCTGGTCGTTCAGCTGTCGCTGCAGTTCATCCACGGTGCTCAGGAAGGCTTCGTCGCCGTTCTGGCTGCTCAGCACCTCCGACAGCATTTTGTTCAGCTCCAGTCCCGCCTCGGCTGCATTATCCAGATCCTAGCAGAGATCAAGTTAAAAACCGACTCCTGCGGTTGCTTCATTTTCATAATCTTACCCTTTCCAGTGACCCAACCTGCTCCTGCAGCTTGGCCTTCTCAAAGACCTCCGTTTCCAGCTGCTTCTTGAGGTCAGCCACCATGTCATTGGAGCCAAAGGAGTTATCCTCGATGCTGGCCAGCTTGTGGCGCGTTGTCATCAGCTCGTGCTTGATGATGTGGTTCTCCTTGTGGGAGGCCAGCAAACTGCGCTCCAAATGGTTAAGCTTGGACAGCAGCGCGCCCTCCTGGCTGCTGTTGCAGAAGCAGTAGTAGGCCAGGATAAAGAACAGCGACGACGCTGCCGCAATGACCACGCACAGCAACAGCAAGCTGTGATCCACCACCTTGGCACTGAGAACCTCAGCAAAGTTATCCAGCGAAATGGTGCGATGGCAATGCTCATCTTGCTGCTGCGACTGCTGATACCGAGCGCAGTAGCCATCCACGTCGACAGGAGGGGCGGCTTCTATAAGAAGGCAAAGAGATTGTATAAACGTGTGCAAAAAAATCTTATGGCGTTCGGCGTTTTAGTACTTTTTTGTTTAAACTCTAAAGTTTTTGGTTATTATCAAGAGATAGGCTTACCTGGCGTAGGTTTCTTTGGAGATCCCATCACCTCACCACCACCCATGCCTGGATACAGAATTCTTTGCAGTTCATCACTGCTGTCCAGCTGCGTGTTTTCTGGCTCCTTTCCTATAAAATTATTCACCGTATCCACAATGGTGGCAAATAGACCTAGTCCCAGGCCACCGTCGTCCTTAAGGGGAGCCTCCGCGGAGGGACTCGCTGTTGCGGGCAAAGCAACAGGTTCCACAGAGCCAACGCCCGCATATTCGGAGCGAGCAGCTTGTGGGGCAGGTGTGGCTTCCTCTTCGTGATAGGCAGCTCCGTAAGGTGATTCGGGAACAGGGGATATAGTAGTTTGCTCTGCCCTTTCCGAGCCATGGTGGTGGTGCTGCTGCTGGTGGTGCTGTTGATGTGAATACTCTGAGCTCTGCTGCTGTTTGTAGTAATCGTTGGGATCCGAGAAGACCTCATTAGACGCTGGCTGCTCTGGCTCACTGAGCTGCTGCTGCCTTAGCGCCTCTGCTTCCTGAGTTCGCTCAGCTTCCTCGTTAATGGCTTGTGGCTTTCCCTCCTCCTCAACAGCCTCATTTAATGTCTTGATTTGTGGCTGCTGCTCTTCTTCCTTTTTTAACTCTGGCTGTTGCACTTCTTCCTTTAACTCTGGCTGTTCCTCTTCCTTTTTTAACTCTGGCTGTTCCACTTCCTCCTTTAACTTGAGTTGTTCCACTTCCTTCTTGAACTCCTGCTGCTGTTCTTGCAATAGCTTGTAGTAATCATTGGGATTCTCAAAGTTCTTCTTTTCAAAGAGTGGCGGCAAGCCAACTGGCTCCGATATAACCAAATTCTCTTCAATGGAACTACTGGCCGTCGAGCTGGCCTCAGTCTGAACCACAACGGGCTCATTAGTGCTGGCCACTTCCTCTTTTTCAGTCTCAGTTTTTATCTCAGCAGATAACGATGCTATATCTAACGATGCTCCATCATCAGCCTTTTCATTTGCAGCGACATGAGCTGGCGGCGCCTCAGGAACCACAATCTTTTCGGTTATCTCCTCGACTTTAAGAGCTTCTAAGTTTGATTTGGCTTCAAGAATAGAGTCCTTCACCTCCTTGGGAACTTCTTGCACTACCTGGGGACTTTCCGTTGGCAGCTCTGTGGGAGCAGGTGTAACTTCTTCCCGTTTCTCCTTGGCCTCGCCCAAATCTATTTGCTCTACGTTGGCCCCTTCTCCTAGTCGCTCAACATCAATCGTTCCATTAATATCAATTGCTTTTGTATCGTTCAGTTTCTCGTTGTTGGTCGGTTCCTTATCTTCGCTATCTTGGTTCAGTTCGTCATCGTGATCGTCGTCTTCGTCGGCCTCCTCGTCGCCATAATCGAAATCATCAGTGTCTTCAAGTTCAGCGTTGATGGCCTCTGGGAGTTCTGGCGAATCCTGCTTATCGGCAGCAGGTAGGTTGGACTCCTTCGGTTCCGTTGGCTCTGTCAGTGGCTTTTTCGCGTCAACAGTTGCTTCCTGCGGCTTTTTCGCGTCAACAGTTGCTTCCTCCGGCTTTTGTGAGTCAACAGTAGCATCCTGCAGCTTCTGGGAGTCAACAGTTCCATCCTGCGGCTTCTCTGAGTCAACAGCTCCTTCCTGTGGCTCTTTCTTGTCAACATCTGTTGAGGCTTCTTCCGATTTCGCTGCTTCATTGGGGCTGGAAGGCTCTGGAGGCGCAATGAGTGTGCTGTCAGTCACAGCTGGTATGGCCTCCAGGGGCAGCTCAGTGCCATCCACCAGCTGCACCTTCTGGGCCTGAGAGGCCGTCGTTGGATCAGGTGTCTGGTCCTGCTGATCCTTCGTTTTGTCGTGCTCCACAACAATGGCGTCCACTTGAACATCCAGCGGAGCTGTCGTCGTGGTCGTTGCCAAGTCATCAGATGACTCAGAGGCGTTGAGCACGGTCTGCAGAGGCTCCGCCACGGCAGGAGGGCTGCCAGGGCCCACCACTGGCACTTCATACGTCAGTTGGGAGTTCGGAACAAAGATCCTCTTCTCCATAATGAAATCCTTGTTGGCATAGCCACGTCGCCCGTTGATTTCCACGCCCCAGAGCTTCATGTTGGAGCCGGCGCTCTTGGATAGGACCCGAATGGGGGTGTTGATCTTGAAGGGTATGAGTCCCTCGCCGCCTGACGCATAGCTGATTTTGGCACTGCCCGTCGATATGATTTCTGCAAACATAAATAACGCCATTAATTACGCAACTCCCAAGAGTCCATGGAGACTTAAAACCGCCCAAAGCGTGTTTCACAATATCGGCTGTCTTGTCTCGTCGTCGTCGCACACAGAGATTACAACTTACGTTCACATTTTGGGTCAGCGCACAATCGCTTGTCCGAAAGCAGTGTTGTACCCTGCGCCCACGTCGAGGTTGGAAGACAGAGCCAGGCCAGGCCCATGAACAGGGCCAAGTCTCTCAGCTGGGGGGGCTGCATTTTCTCGTTGGCCAGCCGCATTTTGCATTGTCTTTGTGGGCACAATAAGACGGGCGAAATGTACCTATTTTTGATGCAGCTACTAATTTTTTGTGTATAAAAAAGTCTTCACTTTCAGCTGAGTTGGCTTTTCAACGGTGTGACCGTACCCGGAGCGCCAAGTTAAACCATTTCCCGCATCTTAAGGGAAAATACTGGAAAAATACTAAATTACTTTTGCTTACTATTATTTATTATTGTTTTTGTTTTAAGATGTTTAGAAGTTTTAAAAAGTTTAGAAATAATTAATTTATAATAAAAAACAGTATTTATTATATGTCATTGCAAAAACACTCATAACAAAATATATTTCGCTAGCCCTAAAAATGTTATCGATTTGTCATCGATATGTTTTGGCGGCCGTTATCACAAAACTACTTTCTTTAGCTGTGTCTAGTAAACAGATCGTCAAGGAAAAAGATTAAGATCGCGGTCAAGGTAGTTTTCTTACAGATCGGGCCTTATCTCTGATCCCTAACTCAAAGATAATTAAATTAAATAGTCACCGAAGGAAATCAATTCATACTGTGTGACAGGAGAACAACGCAATGGCCACCAAAGGGCTGCGAAAAGTGACCCACTGCCTCTTCGACATGGATGGTCTCCTTCTGGGTGAGTAATGCAATGTAATGTAACCAACCTTTTTATAATAACTATCATGTGGAACAGATACGGAGCGCCTGTATACAGAAGCCTCGGAAATGACACTACGTCCATACGGCAAGACGTTCACATTCGAAGTGAAGGAGCAAATGATGGGCCTGCAGACGCGTGAAGCAGCTGAATTCATGGTCCAGCACTACAGCCTGCCCGTAACCTGGGAAGTGGTGGCCCAGCAGCAGCGTGCCAATACTGAGAAGCTGATGCGGCACTGTCAACTAATGCCAGGTACTCCGTTTCCGTCACGTCGTCGTTCTGCTCTGCCACCCCGCACTCGGGGGGGATGAAGACCCTCCGCTGGAAGGTTAGCAGTACGCTTCAGTAGTCTACAATGCTTTCCTTTCGTTAAAAAAGTCTCTCTGCTTTGTAAAATGATTTGATTTGCATTTTCTTTCACTTACTTTCCAGGTGCCGAGCGTCTTTTGCGTCACCTCCATGCCACCAAAGTGCCTATCGCACTGGCCACCAGCTCCAGCGCCGAAATGATGGAGCTAAAGAGCACCGATCACCGGGAGCTGTTCGACCTGTTCAACCACAAGGTGTGCGGCACTGACACGGAAGTGGCGAATGGCAAGCCAGCGCCCGACATCTTCCTGGTGGCCGCCAGCAGATTTGTACAGCCGCCCGCTGCTGCCGACTGCTTGGTGTTCGAGGATTCGCCCAATGGTGTCACAGCGGGTAATAGCGCAGGCATGCAAGTGATCATGGTACCGGATCCCAGACTGTCTCCGGAGAAGTGCTCCCACGCAACCCAGGTGCTGCAGTCCCTCGCGGACTTTAAGCCCGAGCAATTCGGACTTCCCCCGTTCAGAGATGTATCCTAACTAATGGCCGGAAGCTGATGCAGCTGCCCAGTGATGCATTTAAAGCGTAAAGTTAATAAAAATACACATAATTGTGTAAATAGTATAGCATTGTTGCCTTTAATCCAGCCTAGAGCTGGTTTCGTATGTTAAGAAGTCCTACTGGCCGACCGCCTCGAAGTTTTTGTGTATGTCGGGAGCAGCCTTGTTGGCCAGAGACAAGGACAACTCTTTGCCATTACCTTAAGAGAGAGATTATAGTTAGAGAAAGTAATATAAGTTTCCAAGTACTTTGTGACCACCTCACCATATCGAGCATATAGACGGGGCTGGACACCGGAGCACTCGCGCACCAGGATCGGCAGATCTGGATTGTGTTTCTTCAGATTAGGATAAAATTTTTGGACATATTCCCTGGCAAGGTTATTGCTAATGTTTAAATTATATAATTGAAGTAAGCGGAAATGGGGAACTCACCTGGCGCCCTGGGAGGCGTCACTAGTGGGGTCCAGTATGATGCGGACTTCCTTCAGTTTTGGTGTGAAACTGACTAGACGGGCCAAAGTAATACGCATTTTGTGGCCAAACTGATAAAAAGTTTAAATTTCAGAAAAACGTATTGAGTAGGAATTTCGAAATGATAGAAAATGTAATGAAAGTAAAAGTCGTTACTGTATAGGGTTGTCGTTTAAATATTTGTTTTAAGTATTTAGTGAAGCGGGTTAAAAATATTTTTAAATTCTACGATCTGTTATTTAAATATTTTAAAACATTTTGCGAGCGCAAGTTGAAAATTTGTAACCAGTTTCGCTACCACAAAAAAAGTTATCGATAAGTGTATCGTAACCATTATGACAGTTATCGGTTAAGTAATTTGACAGTATTGTCATCACTAGCTGTATTTATTTTTCAACAATATTTCTTTCAACTAATCTGTTCGCTTGAATTCGAATTTATCAACTTAATATAAAAAAAAACGACTATGGCTTCCGTGCATTGTCAACTGTGGATGGGAAGCGTAAGTAGAAAACAGCATTAACCAAAAACATGGTATCCTATCCCGCCGCTTTGCCATTTCAGCTGGAGTCCTACATGACGGAGAACTTTATAATCGCCGCTTTCCGGAAGATGGGCGAGGATCCCACCACGGTGCGGCTGATGCGTAATAAATACACCGGCGAGCCGGCTGGCTATTGCTTCGTCAACTTTATATCCGACGATCACGCTCTGGACGCCATGCACAAGCTGAATGGCAAGCCCATTCCTGGCACCAGTCCCATAGTGCGGTTCCGGCTCAATTCGGCCAGCAACTCGTACAAGTTGCCGGGCAACGAGCGCGAGTTCAGTGTCTGGGTGGGCGACCTCAGCTCGGACGTGGACGACTACCAGCTGTACAAAGTCTTTTCCAGCAAATTTACATCGATTAAGACGGCCAAAGTGATCCTGGACAGCCTGGGCTTTTCCAAGGGCTATGGTTTCGTGCGCTTCGGCATCGAGGACGAGCAGAAGTCGGCACTGTACGACATGAACGGCTTCATTGGTCTGGGCAGCAAGCCCATAAAGATCTGCAATGCCGTGCCCAAGCCGAAGTCTGAATTAGGTGCCGCTCTCGGGGACACGAGCAACTATGGCTACGGTGGCGGCGGCTCTGGTGGCTCTGGAAGCACAGCCGGAGGGGCGGACTTCTCGCAGTACTACGACCCCACCAGCACCTACTGGCAGGGATACCATGCCTGGCAGGGCTACTATGAGCAGGGCGGACCCTCAATTACAGATGCCGCCGCCTACTATCAGCAGGCCATGTCGCAGTCGCACTCGAATCCGCAGACACTGGCCCAGCATGCCGAGGCCTGGAGCGCCCAACGCAGTGCCCAGTACGAGCAACAGCAGCAGACCAATGCCACCGCTTCGAATGGGGCGGAGGCGGAGTACGGGCTGGTGGAGCACAAGGTTGTGCTGGACGTCGACAAGATGAATCGCGAAACTGCTGATGCGGATCGCCGCCTGTACGACGCGCTGGAAAGCTCCAAGTGGCAGCCACTCGAGCAGTTGGAGGTGTTCTAGGTTGATATTTCTATCTCGTTTCTACTCTAAAATGTTTAAGCTAATTTTAAATCTAAAAATACATAAAGCACTCAAAATGTAAGTTTTCAAATTACTTTTCTTTAAAAATGCCTACATTTGTGTGTATGACCGAGGTGAAATCGGGAGAATTGAATGACTGTATTTTATAGCTGGTACTAATAACTTTTTCAAGTGCAATAAGTTTCCATTTATATTATTTTATAAATTAATTAATTTGAAAACTCATTTGCTTTTTCGATGTACGAAAAGCGATATCGATAACGATAAGCGGAAAAACCAATCGGCTGCTGGTCACCCTATGTAGGTAATCTGGTCACATTGCTGGTAATTGAAAAAAAAAGAAAAAAAAGAAAAGAAAATTGGAAAAAGTTCAATTTTCCTGCTCCAATAATGGCGCCCTTTAAAAGAATGCGCCAGCCAAAGGTCACAACACAAGCTCTGCTCGACTTCGATCTGGGTGAGAGCTCTTCGGATAGCGATTTCCTGCCCGACATTGACAACTGCTCGGATGGCTCGAAGGACGAGAGTGACGGCGACGGCACCAGCGACGCAAGCAGCGGATCGGGCTCGGACGAGGACTCGGATGCCGAGAGCGAGGATTCGACGCTGCAGCTGCGCCAGCTGCTGGCGGAAAGCGAAGCGGCAAGTACGACGGCGCCTCCCCACGAAAATGGAATCAATGGGATCGACCATGGAGGAACTCCGGCAATCGGAGCCATTCGGGCGCCAATACAACTTTCCAGTGCGCCCGCCAAAAGGATGTGCTGCGTCTGCCTGGGCGAGCGCAGCGACGACGTCAACGAGATCGTGGAGTGCGACTCCTGCGGTGTGTCGGTGCACGAGGGCTGCTACGGCGTCAGCGACAACGTGAGCATCTCCAGCACCAACTCCACCTGCTCCACGGAGCCGTGGTTCTGCGAGGCCTGCCGCGCCGGAGTATCGGAGCCCGACTGCGAGCTGTGCCCTAATAAGGGCGGCATCTACAAGGAGACGGACGTGGGCAAGTGGGTGCACCTGATCTGCGCCCTGTACGTGCCCGGCGTGGCCTTTGGCGAGGTGGAGCAGCTGTCCTCGGTGACACTGTTCGAGATGCAGTACAGCAAGTGGGGAGCCAAGGTGTGTTCCCTCTGCGACAACGCGCTATTCGCCCGCTCCGGCGTCTGCATCGGCTGTGATGCGGGCATGTGCAAGACGTACTTCCACGTGACCTGTGCCCAGGTCGCGGGCTTCCTTATCGAGGCACATCACGAGGATGACGCCGCCGATCCGTTTTACGCCCACTGCAAGGTGCACTCCGAGAAGGAGATGATCAAGAAGCGGCGCCGCAACTACCACACTCTCCGCCTCAACATGTTGCAGCGGGCCAGGGAAAAGGAGGCGAAGACAACTGGCCACCACGAGGAACCGGATCCAAATCCCGCCCAGGCGCGCATTCAGCGCAAGCTGCTGAAGATCCAGCACAAATACGCACGGCACAAGGAGCTCAAGCCCATTCCGTGGGTGCCCACACAGAAGATGTCGCGCCTGCTGACCACCTCTGCCTCGGCCTGCCGCCGGCTGTTGGCCAAGGCGGAGATCATGTCGGTGGATGTGCAGCATCTGGAGCAGCGCGAGGCGCACATCAACGCCCTGACCGACATCCGAAAGAAGTGGCACATAGCGCCGGCCTTCAGCGTTGAATTCACCGCTTACTACATGGATCGCATAGTGCGTATGGAGGACTTCCGGGAGCAGCAGCGCCAGCTCATCTCTCACAACGCCATCCTGTCCAAGGATCAGGATGTGCTGAGGGCTCAGTACGACAGTGCTTTGGAGGAACGCAAGGCGGTGAAGGCCACAAAGGACACGCTATTGGCCAGCATTAAGTCTCTGCACTCGGCTCTGGCCCAAATTGTACCCAACATGGGTCTTCCCAGCGTCGAGCTGATAGCCCATCCGCTGCCAGAAGCACATCCGGCCAAGACGAGCACACCCACGCCACCGCAGCGCCCCATCTCGGTGCCGACGGCAGCTGCCCTCAAGATGGGCGTCGGTTTTCCGTTGGGCCACCTCGGTCCGCCGGGGAGCAAGCTGGACGCGTCACGCATGCTCAGCACCCATGCCGCCGCCAAGCACGGCAAGCAGGGCGGCACTGGGAGCATGGACGCCGCCCATTCGACGGCCTGCGGCATTTGTAAGCGGAGCAAGGACCAGCACTTGCTTGTCAAGTGCGACACCTGCAACCTGCACTACCATCTGGGCTGCCTGAACCCGCCGCTCACGCGTCCCCCCAAGAAGTCCAAGCAGTATGGCTGGCAGTGCTCCGAGTGCTGCGACAAGTCGGACGGCTCGGATGCCGTCACTGAAATCTCCACCGGTCCAAGGAAATCGCGTACGCGCTTCAACAAGGAAGGCCATCTCGTGTATGTGGATCGGTATTCGTTGGACGATGTGCCACTGCCCATAGCCGCCGCCGCCGCCGCCGCTCCATTAACTACGCCCAAGGAGGCTGCGGCCAAGCGGCCGCTTAACAAATCATTGCCAGCAACGTCGGCACCCGAGGCGGCCATTGAAGACCTCACCAAGTCACCGAAGCGTCCCCGAGTCCAATCGCCCCGTAAAACACCCATTAATGGTGAGTTAATGTGGGGAATTCAAACTGCCAACTGCATCAGTGCCCTTACGTTGTTATCCTTGAATATTCCTTAAATTCATTCGGAGACTCCTCAAGAAAATGTGAATTGCTTTGTTTTTATTTTATTTTATTTAATAAGTATGCAAAGATGCGAGTGCCTTATTTTCATTTTTAATTTTGAAACGAAACATTCATAACCCATACCCCGAGTTACAAGCCTAATATTCCAAAGTATTTTGCATATTATATTGAGATAATGTATAATAATGGGAAAGCAGATCCTATTTTATTGGAATTTTAATTTCCCAAAGCTAAATAAATTGGCATTCAAAAATAATTGGCAAAAGAATATAAACAAAAAATTACAAAACCCCTAAGACTAGTCGCTACGTCGACTCACAAAGCAAATGTTAAATTATGTGCCTTGAGCGTTATTAAAAATTATGATTTTTATACAAATATCAATTAACAAATGTAATGTACGGATATGATTTCCACAGTAGAATGAAGACTGTTGTATTGTTTATAAATATGATTTTTTCATTTATTTAAAACAGAAAATGTTTGCGAACGTTTTCTATGAGTTGTTAAATGAAAATAATAATTATTATGTTTGATTTTTGAATAGAAATTCGTATTCAATTCGTTGTATTATTTTGCTGTTAAAATTTGTATTTATTTCAAAATGCATGCAAAATATTTGCATAGTCAAGAAATAGTGTCACATTATTCTTTTTGATTTTGTTGCCGAATCCGAGAACACCCCTGGAGTAAACAGTATCGTGCGTGAGTACCGGTCACCTCATAACAAAGACGCTGTAACTACTAAGATGAGTAAAGATCATACATTTGAATTGTCATATGCAAGCAAATTTTCTGTTTCTCACAAAAATCGCGTTCTGTTCTCACAAAGATGAGACCGCAAAAATGCGCATACAGTCTTCGGACACGCGGTCTCTGCCTATATTGGAACATACCCTGTATCCAACGCTCGGTACAGCACATAAAATGAGAATGCATAAAAATCGTATGGCGTGCGGCATCTTAGTAAATAAAGCGTCTTTGCTCATGCATAGTTGGGAAATACTCTAAGATTGAATCCATTAAAACTTAACTTTAATGCCCATTGTTTATTATCATGATTCGTTTCACGTCAGTTCCCGCTGCCAATGCCATGGCAGTTGCTACTGCTGCTCCTGCTGCACCTTTAGCAGCTCCCACTGCTAACAGCACCATGAACCTTTCTGGCTGTGAGGACTCTATTGACGACTCCAGCAGCAAGCTATCCCGCAAGGGCAAGCGCAAGGACAAGCACAAGAATAAGCACAATCTGTCGTCGGACACCGAGAAGTCCACTGTCAAGGAGCACAAGCGCAAACGGAAAAAGCGCTCCCACCTGGACGAGTCGTCGTCTCATCTAGACATGGCGGCGGCCAACTCCTCGGGCAGCACAATTAAGATCATCTTCAAGGCCCTTCGTCTGCCCGGCGAGGATGCGCCCGAGTCTCAGTACTTCTATGTGCCGGCCAATGCGGTCCGATCGGTGGACGAGGCCTCGCGCCCCACCTCTGTGGAAACGGTCGAGGACAGTGTCCAGGGTGCGGAACAGGCTCTGACGCCCGTGGTGCTGCCGGCAGCGATGCCGCCTAAGGTGCGCGAGCCTAAGGAGGCCCCCACCGCTACCGCAACACCCATCACCCCTTCGCCCAAGCGCAAGGTAAGTCCCCGAAAGCAGAGTCCCCGGAAGCCACGCGTGGGTCGGCCCAGGGTGTCCAACACCAAACCGAATGTGGAGATCAACTGCTGCGTGTGCAGCCAGGCGGGCAAGTCCAACCAGGTGGTAACCTGTGACGAATGCCACAGGCACTACCACTTTGCCTGCCTCGAACCGCCGCTAAAGAAGTCGCCCAAGATACGTGGCTACTCCTGGCACTGTGCCGACTGCGATCCCACGGACGAGGATGCACTGCCCAAGAAATAGTGGCTACGTTTATTTATTAATCTTACCTTAAGTTTTGTAATGCTCTGACACAAAATATCTAATACACCTTTGCGATATTTACAACAAATTTCAAATTATACATTATGCCAAGATAATTATACACTACTAATTATACTAATATTTCAAAATAAGCGAAAGAGTGGACTTTTATATATCTGGGGAATGTGATTTTTACAAAATATATAAAGTCTAGAAAATGTTTGTTTAGCAAAGCTTATCTATGAGCCATAGTGCATTCATCCCGACTGATGACTTGTTTCAGGAACAGAAACATGGGTAACTTCCATGCGAAATCTTCAGATCGACCGCCTTCCAACAATGTGGAGGCAATGAGCAAATCTTAAATTAATTTTAATAGTTATAATTGATTGTTTTATAATATAACATATGTATTATACTTACAGTCCTTGCCACGAAATAACGAATTACTGTGTCTTCCAATGAATTTTGGGAAACGTAAAAATGAATAAAATCTTCCCTCAGCACAACCGAAACAAAACAAATTAAAAAACAGTAACCAAAATGTAATCTTAATGTTGAAAATATTAAATTAAGGAGTTTCCAATTTGTTTGGTTTAAATCCAAAAGTACACGGCACCTTTACATTGCTCTGTTAACTGCCGCCCATATGTTTTCTTATGTTATGTTTTAACATTAAGAAAATTATCGGTAGTTCGATAGCAAACCGTATGTTTTCCCGTTTAACAGTGCAGGGTGCTTCGTGCACTTTGCATAGAGATTTGTAAACAAAAAGTTAAATGTTTTTTTAATTGTATTTAATTAATTTCGAATTATTTGCTTCAAGCACAATGGATGTCGTTTGTCGTGTTTGCCTGTTAAGGTCCGAAGATATGTTAAATATTTTTGATGGGACGCCCGAAGCGGAAGATTCCATTGCGGACATCGTTGCTCAGTACACAGGCTTCCAAGTTAAACGCGGAGACTCCTTCCCCGAAACCATTTGCTCCTTGTGTCTGCAGGACGCGCGGAATGGATCGGGGAGAACACAAGCCCACGAGCAACACCACCAACAGGATCATATTCATGTGAAGCAGGAGCTACCCGAGAACGAAAACTGCCATGTAGTGACTCCAGATTGGCCGCAGCTTGAGTGTCAGATAAAGGAAGAGAACCCGGATCCGGATCCTGGTGATGAGTTGCTGGAGGAACAGGTCTGCGAAGTAACAGAAAGCGAGAGTGAGAGTTCATCCAGTGATGAAGAAGACAGCGACCACCAGTTGGACTTCCAGGTGAAGCACGAGAGAGACGCCAACCACCCAAGACCTAGACAACGAATTAACCCTCAGTTGGATGTCAAAGTCAAGTCCGAGCGGATAGAAGAAGGCCTTGTTGAGGACGGAATCTCCGAGGATCAAACAGAAGAATCCAATAGCGACCAGTATTCCGAATTTGTGGTGAAGTATGAGCAGGAGGAGGAGGAGGAGGACGATCTTGGTGCCGATGAAGATAACGACAACCGACCATTCAAGTGTACTTATTGCCCGACGAGCTACTCACGGAAAGCAAACCTCAACGCCCACATCCGGACACACACGGGGGAACAACCCTACGAGTGTTCCCGCTGCCAGAAGTCTTTTAGCCAGAGGCGAGCCCTAAACGAGCATGTTCGAATTCACACCGGGGAACGGCCGCACAAGTGTCGGCAATGTGGCAAAGCGTTTCGCACTCCGACGGGTATGAGGCACCACGAGCTAACCCACTCAAAGGATCGGCCGCACAAGTGCACGGAATGCCCCAAGTCCTTCGTGAAGATGTCACGCCTCCGGAAGCACATTCGCACCCACTCGGGCGAGCGCACCTACAACTGTACCCGATGTCCGGCCAAGTTTCCACTGAAGGAACTCCGTCGCGAACATTCGCGCATTCATAAGAAGCCCAAGGAAGAGTCCTTCCACTGCCCGCAATGCTCGAAGGTGTGGCCAAATAAGTCGTCTCTGGCGAGTCACTTAAAGAGCCACTCTGTGGACCGACCCTTCACCTGCGTCCAGTGCACGAATACCTTCAAGGAAGGACATGCCTTGAAAATACACATGCTGACGCACTCCGAGGAGAAGTGCTATCCCTGCCTCCAATGTCCCAAGGCCTTCAAGCAGAAGCAATCGTTGCGGAGGCATCAGATCATTACCCACCAGGCAGAGTCAAAAAATAATAAATTAAAACGTATTAGTAATGAGTAATTACATTTAAATGTGTATAAATAAAGTATTTTTTAAATCTTGTAAAGTTTATGGATTAAAAGAGTGCCTACCTATGTTTTAGAGCATTCATATTGACCCCTCTAGATGGGGTCGTATCAGAATAAGCCCATTATATACTATAGTTAATATACAACAAGGAATATTATTATTTCAAGCCCGCCAAGCGACAGCGAATATTAATTATTTGAATTAACAAATCCAGCAGCTGACTGCCAACTGTCTGGCAACTCTACATGCCTAACAGAAATCAGCTGTTCATAATAACATTGTACATAAATTGTTTTTTAGTCAAATTAAAAACAAAATAAATGCCATTGGCTAAATTAAAGGAGACCATGCTGCAAAGCAGGTGTACATCATCAAAATCCGGAAATAAGTAAGTCCAAAAGTGCATTATTTAAAGCTAATTTATTTGATTACAAAAATCTGTAGGTCTTGCCCGCAAGTGAAAGAAGAGGCAATGGAGGAGGATTTGCTGGAGGAGGAAGTCTGCAGGATATCAGATGGCGAGAGCGAGAGATTATATTGCAACGAGGAAATACATCAGCTCGGTTTTCCCCTGAAGGAGGAAGTCCAAGAAGCCCACCGCTTCGACTCGCAAGTTAAAATTGAGAATCCGGAATACATACTAAGCGATCAAATAAGATTAAGCCCTCATCTTGATATCCAAGTGAAGAAAGAGAAAGATGAAGATCTGCCAGGACTAATGCCCGAATACGACTGCCTGGTCAAAAACGAAAGAATCGACGAGGACCTTGAGGAGAACGAGATCTGCGGACTAGACGAACATATTGAGGAATCAAATGGTGTAGTCGCGGGCCTCCATGTTAAATTGGAGGATATTGATGATGAGGAGGAGCTGGAGGAGCAGGAGGATGGAGTCGAAGATTTCGACACGGAGAAGCCTATGTTCGAGTGTCCTCAGTGTCCGAAGAGCTACACGCGTAAAGCGAATCTCAACTGTCACATGCGAACTCACACTGGGGAACGACCTTTCGAGTGTTCCGAATGCGGCAAGTCCTTCTTACTGCATTCCAGCCTGCAAGCGCACATTCGGACTCACACGGGTGAGCGACCGTTCAAGTGCCAGGAGTGTCCAAGCTCCTTCAAGCAAAGATCAGATCTCCGGCGACATATACGAACACACACCGGAGTCCGACCTCATCAGTGTCCCAGTTGCGACAAGTCCTTTGCTAGGAGATCGCAGCTCTGTAGTCATATCCGCACTCACACGGGCGAACGACCCTTCCAGTGTCCCGAATGTCCGAAGTCCTTCCCCGTGAAACAAAGTCTTCAGGATCACATGGCCGTTCATGTGGGAAGAGATGCCCACCAGTGCTCCCACTGTCCGAGATCGTTCACCCTTCGCAAATCTTTTCAACGGCATCTTCGCAGCCACTTGGAAGATGAGCCCTACAAATGTCCAAAGTGCCCGAAATCATTTGCTCTTCATACCTATCTCCGCATTCACATGCTCACCCACTCGACAGATCGCTGCCACAAGTGTCCAAAGTGCTCAGTTGCCTTTACGTTGAAGAGCTACCTGCAGAAACACATGCGAACTATGTGTTACAAGGAACTATTGCAGTGCTCCGACTGCTCAGTGTCATTTAAATATCCAAATCTGCTGGACGAACACATTACTCTTAATCATCCAGGGACTTTGTGAGGCATAAATGCCTTAGGATGTTCTGTTGAATGGGAAATATTGACCAATTACATATATTGCTCGAGTAATTTTCAGAGGAATTAAGGTGGTTGTATTATCATATTATATATTTTATTATTCTTTTATTTAATTTTAAGCATATAATTTATTGAAAATAATGTGAGAGTGTAAGAATAATATAAATTGTACGTACATATGTGAATGGATCTTAAATTGGAGTTTTTCTTTAACCTTTATATTTACCATATCTGTAAATAAATAAAATATATAGTTTACTAATAATTTGCAGGGAATTCCTGAATAATCAATTCAGTTTCACATTTCTTTCAAAAATTGCGGTCTTTTTTTCAGGAAAACAGCCCCACTTTACGAAATACGGTCACACTATTTATTGTGCACCCTACAACTGGGACAATGGAGTCTTTCCGCCCTACAGTCTGTCCTATTCAACAGATATATTTAAACATAAATAAAATAACTATTATTTCGCAAGGAGAACTTAGAAATATAGCAACTTAACATCAATCAACACATGTGAGAATTTTACACAAGCCTCATGCTTCCATAACCATTCATAGGAGGAAGTGCACTTTCAAGTCGACCAGGCCGCGCAAAGTTCTAATCCAGCGGCAGCTCCGAAAAATAGCCACGTAAAAAATATAATTTTAACTGGCGCTGCGCAAGTACACAACGTGCTGCTGCTACCAAACTGAATGAACGTAAACAAACATTAGAATATGCCACAGCGGCAAGCGACGCAGCAGTTGGGAGCTGAAATGTGTGACGTGAACGGCAGTGGTCACCAACAACACAAGCAGTCAGAATAGGATCGGAGCGGACGCAGTTGTTCCCAGAGTCGCGGGCCAGCCACCATGGATGAAAAACTTAAGTATTCGCTGCTGCGTGGAGAGCTGGTGGACACGCAGAGTATATGGACCAGGTGACCAGGAGAGCTGACACTAACCCTCTGAGCATCCATCCATCTCTGAGTTCTGTTCCGTTTCATTGCAGGCACGAGAAGCGCGTATGGTTTATCACCCTGATAACGGGCACCTGCATGCTCTACTCCACCCGCACAACTATGCCACTGCTAGTGCCGGCTGTGGCCGCCGCCCAAAAGTGGACGAAGACCGACTCCGGCACCGTACTCAGCTCCTTCTTCTGGGGCTACACCCTGACGCAGGTAGTGGGCGGCTACTTTAGCGACCGATTCGGCGGCCAGCGGGTCATCCTTTTCGCGGCCTTTGGCTGGTCGCTCATCACATTCCTGATGCCCACAATTATCTGGTCGGCCGGTTCCATCAAGAGCTATGCCATTCCTTTCATCGTAGCCATTCGCATCCTGAACGGCGCCCTTCAGGGCGTCCACTTCCCCAGCATGATTAGCCTGACCAGTCAGGTGAGTGCGCGAAACAGCAAATTAGGAACTTAACTCAAATCCCGAATCTTTAACCCGCAGAACCTCTGCCCCAACGAGCGCAGCAGCTTCTTTGGCCTGCTCACAGCCGGCTCGGCCTTGGGCACTCTGCTCACCGGGATTATGGGCTCATTCCTGCTGGACTACTTTGGCTGGTCGTATGTCTTCCGGGTTATCGGCCTGATGGGCGTCGCCTGGGCGCTTGTACTGCGCTACTACGCCATGGCCGGCGAGCGGAATAGGATAATCAACATTGCCACGCCCTCTCGCCTGTGCGCGAACAAGAGTCCGGCAGAGACAACAGCCGTGCCCTGGCTGCGCTACTTCAGTCGGCTGTCCTTTTGGGCCTGTGTGCTGACGCATGCCTGCGAGATGAACTGCTTCTTTGTGCTGCTCTCGTGGCTGCCAACATACTTCCACGACGGCTTTCCACACGCCAAGGGCTGGGTGGTCAACATGATTCCATGGCTTGCCCTGCCGCCCTGCACTTTCTTCGCCAAGTACTTGACCACGAAATTACTCGCGCGCGACTGGCACACCACGACGGTGCGCAAGCTCATCCAGAGCTGCTGCTTTGCGGCCCAGAACCTAGCCCTGTTCGTGATGAGCCGCACCTCGGACTTCCACACGGCCCTTATCTGCATGACCATCATCATTGGAGGGACGGGCTTCCATAACAATGCGGTGACTGTAAATCCCCAGGACCTGGCACCCATGCATTCGGGCAGCGTCTTTGGCCTGATGAACACTGTGGGCGCGATTCCTGGCTTCCTTGGTGTCTATCTAGCCGGTCACATCCTGGAGCTCACCCAGAGCTGGCCGATGGTCTTCAGCGCGGCGGCGGGCATCAATCTAGTGGGTTGGATAATATTTATGGTCTTCGGCTCGGCGGAGGCCATTGTTTAACATTCTCTTGGACATATTCGCTAAGCATTTGCAACTAACCTTATTTATTTATATTTATGTACGTGAGACTGGGTCCTTTTGCAAGCATGGATTAGCATTATAGTTGACGAGCGGATGAACTTTCGTAGCCAAAAATGTTTTACTTTGAGAGAACTATCTTACGATTCCTCGCGATCAGATGAAAGTCAAAGATTCGACCCATTCGGTATATAATAATGTATATATTTAGGAACATATGTAGGCTTAAGTAGCGAAATCTTACTGCTCCTAGCGTGATCAAATACAAATGTTTAATCCTTTATCTGTTGTGTTTTGCTCGGGGACAAATGCGGAAAGGTACGGATGACTTTGTGGCTCTCATCTTGAAATTCACTTCTCTTTTATATTAATTTTCCGCAAAGAAAACCAAAACCATTATCAATTAAGTATGTTTTATATTTATTTAAGGACCATTGTCAAAGTATTTTCCACATTAAGCTATGCTCTTGGACATGTACGGTCCGTCCAGCTCGTAGCCCAGCTTGCGGTAATAGTTCCTTGTGCCCACTCCCGATATGACCGCCAACTTGGTGCTGCCATGCTCCTCGCGAGAAATTCGCTCTGCCTCCTCCATTAGCAGCATGCCGAAGCCCTGATGCTGGAACTTTGTGGGATCCCGAGCATTGACCGGCACTACCGATCCATACACATGCAGTTCGCGAACAATGGAACACGCACCACCCTTTAGTTCCGGCCGGAAAGTATCCGGCGAGCACTTGCGCAGTCTAAGGAGACCGACCAGGATATCCTGCTCGGGATCTTCATACGATAGAAACGTTTCCCATCCGCCGTTGGCTACGTAGTCGCGGCGTATTAACTCAATTTCATACGGACGCACCTTGTTGTGGATCTCTTGGATGCCCACTTCGCGCGTCCTCACGTCGCGACACGTTGTTCCCAGATCCTTCATGCGCGCCAGAGCCAGTTCGCGGAGATTGCCGTGCTCCACGCCAGAACTGAAGGGAAATAAAAATACGTTAAATTCACTCTAATGATATCCTCCTTGGGAACTCACCTAACCAGCGGCATGGGAATGTCGCGCTGTACGCGGTAGACTCGTGTCCAGGGTGGCACGAGCGCCAGGATCTTGGCCACCAGGTCGACCAGCATCGATGGCGGATAGGACTTGTAGCGCCCCGTCTTCCACAGCTCATACAGCCCTGTGCCGCGTATGACCAGCGTGGGATAGATCTTCAGGCCGTCGGAGCGGAAGGCGGGATTCTCAAAGTACTCGATGAACTGCTCGATGTCGCGCTCAAAGTCCACGTTTGGCAGATCGGGCATCATGTGCGCCACGATCTTGTAGCCGGCGTCCTTGCCCAGCTGAAAACTCTCGCACACCGCCCGCACCGTGTGCCCCCGATTCGTATCCCTGGCCACATCCTCGTAAACGGACTGCACGCCAATCTCCAGCCGCGTGCATCCATAGTTGAGCATGTCCGAGATGTGCCGCTTGAGGCAGTAGTCGGGCCGGGTCTCGATCGTGATGCCAATGCACTTGGTTCGCGACTTCTCCGAGTAACGAACTGCCTCTGCCACATTGGCGCTGCTGTGTCCGGAGAGGGCGTCGTGCAGGTTGCGGATAAAGTAGTCACGGTACTCCTCTGCCAAACACATGAAGGTGCCGCCCATCACAATGAACTCCACCTTGTCCACACTGTGGCCCAGTTGCTTCAGCTGCTCGACACGGTGACGGGTCTGCAGGAAGGGATCGTATCTCGCCCGGATCGCCCGCATCGAGGTGGGCTCATAGCCCGTGTACGACTGCGTCGAGTACTCAAAGTCGCTGTCCGGGCCGCCGGGGCAGTAGACACAGATGTTACCCGTCATGTTGATGTGCGGACAGCGATGCGGCTTGCACATGACGGCCACCACGGCAATCTTAAGGGAGGTAATTTAATATGGGGAAGGAAATTCCAAAGCAAGAGTCGGACTTACGCCGCTGGCTGTGCGAATGGGCTTGGCCCGCAGCTTGGGAAGCAGGATCTTCTTGGCGTCCTGCGGCACGGCTGCGATGATGTCCACCAGGCGAGGCGAGCTGTCCAGTCCGTATTTGGAGGAGATCAGCGACTTCATCCTGTTCAGATTTACATCTTTCTTGGCTTCGTGCGCCTGCAGCAGCTCCTGGATTATTTCACCGATGACCAGCACCTGGCGCTCCTCCCGGCTAAGCCCGACTCCTGGAATGAACATAATGGTTATTTAAGGGGGAGATTCAGATGCTCTGCCACTTGCCAAGCTTCTTTTTCTGCTTCATATTCCGTAAAAACTTCGCATAAATTGCACGTGTGACGCGATGTCGCAGCTGTTTTGTTTTGATTATAAACCGATTGTCCTAGAGATGGACGATGGATGTGCGCTGCAATCGGCCACTGACTTTCCTGTCAGTCGACGAACGGTCACACCAGCACGCACAAAGTGTTTTTTTGTTTTCGCAACATTCGGGAGTTCTGGAAAAATGACTAGC
The DNA here is from genome assembly GCA_018874675.1 of Drosophila baimaii. Lineage (NCBI taxonomy): Eukaryota > Metazoa > Arthropoda > Insecta > Diptera > Drosophilidae > Drosophila > Drosophila baimaii. Next base: position 130,778 of record JAEIIU010056734.1, read on the forward strand.
TGCGTGCCAGCGCAGCAGGACAAGGATCAGGAGCAGTTGCTGGAGGCTCTGGCCTCCAGTAGCGACGAAATGGACGACCCGGACGAGGCGGACAAGGAAAAGCTCCAGCTGATCGAGCCCACGTTCTCCTTTTCGGTGTGTATACAACAAGCCCCCAGAGTCGCCGCTTGTCTACTTTTGCCTCTTGTTGACGGTCGGTGTTCCCTTTCCTTTCGCCATGCAGAACAGCAACACCTGCTGGGTGTGCAACGGCTACTACGGGCCCAACTTCGGGGAGCCGTTGTGCGGCGCCTGCCACGCCTTTCTCTACAACGCTCAGCGGGCGGAGGAGCTGCTGACGGAGCTATCCGACGACGAAGACTCCGGGAACGATGAGCCGCCGTTTAAGGACAAGCAGGAGGATGAAGAGACCGAGAACGACGTGGATATCATGGGCTTCGAAGATCTAGAGGACGCACAGCCGCCGGCTGTCCAACAGCAGGCCAATCAGCAAGCTGCACAGGAGCCCCAGGAACAGCAGCCTGTCGTCCAGCCTGCCGATCTGCCACAACAGGCGCCACCAGAAGCGGCGCCGCCTCGCAGGGAGACGCCAGAGCGTGACTTTGAGCACGAGCGAGCACTGAATCCCTTCCTGCTGCCCGTCAAGCGACCGCGGGCGACGGGCCCCTTGGCCCTGCCGCACTACATGCACGAACTGGCCGATGGACGAGCGCGCGCACACGAATATAACGCAGCCAGCGGCAGCGGCGCGAGTGGCAGCAGCAGAAACATCGTTAACATGATACCGGTGGAGGTGATGCTCAAGATATTCGCCTACCTGGACGACATGTCGCTGTGGATGGCCAGCGAGGTGTGCAAGCAGTGGCACGACATCGTCGGCAAGAACACAGCCCAGGGCATGTGGAAGACGTACATAAAGCAGCGCTGGCCGTTGTTCGAGAGCTTGGCCGACAATCCCGACTGGTACCAGCTGTACGGAGCTCTCATGTCCTCCTGCTTCTGCCGCACCTGTCTGATCGAAATGGGTGGCCGTGGGCAGGCGGCGGAGCATCCGGACCCTCAGCAGGGCGAGCGCGAGCCGGGAAACGCGATGCGCTACAATTTTCTGCGCGGTGAGGCGAATCTGCTGAACAGCTACGACTCCGAGGGCATCTCGGCCATTCCACTGGACCGGCAGAACAACTACTGGCAGGCCACGATCCTGGGGCCACCGGGCAGCCCTTATGAGGGCGGTAAATTCTTTCTGTTCATCTACTTCCCGGAGCGCTATCCGATGACGCCGCCCACAGTGCGATTCCTCACCAAGATCCTGCACCCGAATGTGTCGCGGCACGGCGACGTGGGCATCGACATTTTCCAGCAGCACAATTGGTCGCTGGCGCTGAACGTGGCCAAGGTGCTGCTGTCGGTGCAGAGCCTGCTCACTGATCCCTACACCGAGGTGTGCATGGAGCCGGAACTGGGATACATCTACGAGCATGAGCGCGAGCGGTTCGAGCAGCTGGTGCGTTCCTGGACCTGGAAGTACGCCATGTTCGAGCTGATTTCACCGCACTAGGCTCTAGGCCCGGGAGAGCGGCCCCTAGGCCCCTAGGAGGACACTGGACTGAAAGTTGGAAACTAACCCCCTTTACGTTGTAACTACATATATGTCTGTGTATTTAGCTTAGTTGTGCCATTCGGATTGTTTATTTTGGCCTTCCTCCCTCTCTCTCTCTCACTTCCCAACGTCCCCCGCCCAGGTCACAACATAGTCGAAATTACTTAACCTAATAATAAACGTAATCTCTAAGTTACTCCTGGCTCCGGCGTCGCATTACTTTGTCCAGGAAACCTTGGGGATGTCAAAGTGCTCGGTCAGCGTGTCCAAATGCTCGTTGAACTTCTCCACACGCTCCTTGTGAGTGGTCTGCGCCTTGTCCATGATCCGCTTGTTGCGCATCTTCTCCTGTTGCTTCTTGCTGGCCAGTTCCGCCTTGGTCAGCTTGCGCTCGTAGCCACCCGCGCCGGCGGTGGAGTTGGAGCTGGAAGTGGAGGCCGCCTCCGTTAGTTGCTGCTCCACGCACGATCTTTGCAGCTCCTCCTTTTCCCTGTCCTTGCTCTTGTGCTTCTTCTTTTTCTTCTTCATGTCCGAGTCGTTCTTCAGCTTCAGCTTGCCCTTGGCCACGAAAGAGTACTCGTCGGACATGTTTCGGATTTTCTACGTTTTATTTCGTAAACAAAACAAACCTTTTAACAACAATAGAGCTGAAAAATTGTTGATGGCACTATCGATGATATCGATGTTTTTATAAAAAAAACATATATCGATTGTATCTACTAACAAAAGTATCGCATAATTCAAAATGACATTTCAAAAAATATCGCATATATATAATTTGTTGTTCAGTTTATTAAAATAACATTTCTTTTTGTAATTATTCCGTAAAAAGATTTCAAACAACAAATAAATGTTAGGCTTTCAAAATATACAATTTGCTTTAAAGAATTTACGAAAATATATAATTATGATGTCCCACATATCGTTTAAATATACCTTCACGGTTTTGGCAAACCTTATGTTTTATATATACCTACATATATACCCTTTCTTACACCTCCAATAATTAATATAGCTAGGGAACCTGTTTTAAAACGAGATTCTTACGATCATTATGAAGTACTGTTTATGCTGCGAATTATATCTTCAAATAATTCCACACAGATGTATAATAATAATAAGCATTGTTGAGGAGATTATCATAAGTAAATAAAAAACTGAGATTTAAAGACTATCCGACCAACTAAATTAGCATATCACCTTTTTACGATTTCTATAGAAATACCAAGCGTAGTCACACCTAAGCAAATAAGCAATATAGCTTTCCAAGCTAGGCTTAAACAACTAAACGCCACTTAATAAGTTATTTACTTTGATCCGAGAGTGACGCATATATGCCCTGTGACATTGCGAATATAGTTAGTTAGAAAGATAAAATTAGAACATATTAGTTTCTCTGAAATTTTCTTAACATGCTAAATACTTATGCCAAACACTGTAAATTTCCAATGGCTTCCCATTTTTTTTACAGTGCACAGCTGATTTTGAGATCAATCCAGATCTCGAGTACCGATCGAAGCTTACTTTCGCTTCCCAACTTGATCGGACAGTCAGTCTAAGTTTTTATTCGAAGGCATCAAGATGCGTCTAGCTCCCGTGTTCTGTTTGGTGGTCGTTGTACTCTTTGCATCTGGCACCGAGGCTGCGGTTTCCAGGGGCATCTTTAAGGATCCGGCCCACCCTGGGAAGTGTGTGGTCGAGGGTTTGGTGCTAAACGCCGGTCAGGTAGCCCGTCACCCAAAGAGGTGTGAACGAATTTTGTGTGGAAACAATGGTGACGTCGAGTTCCATTCGTAAGTTTCAAATTATCTTTAGTATTAATTATTGAATTATTATTAATTAATGAAATTTATTAGATGCGGTGTTTACGGACTGCCTCCCAACAAAAAGTTCGGAGATTACAAAACCCCAAATACTGATTACCCAGCCTGCTGCGATCGCCATATTATTAATGCCTAATGTTGATATTTAATAAACTGTGTTATGAAATATATGGAAAGGTTGAGGAATATTTTATAGTTTATTCATAAATGCTTATGTGCAACGATCGTTTCAAAATATCCGGTATATATGTATGTAATGTAACAAATGCATACTTGTTTGGGAAGAAGTTTAAAATCAGCAGTAAACGAATTTCTGCTGAATAGAATAAAGATCGTTTTCAAATATATATAAAGCTAAGCTGATAAGGTTTGCCCAATTAACCTTTATACAGTAAAGCGATTAGCAAAATGAACAATTAAATAAACATGAAAACAAAATATACTAAATACAGAAAATTCAAATAAAAACCACTATATAAAGTTTATTAAATATCAGATTTTGCTCAAATGTTTCAGATGAAGCAAGTTCTGTACGTTATGATACTGGGTTCCAATTTGTAATTACAAATATTATTGCTATTTTACAATAGAAACATTGGCACAAGACAATAAAATATAATATAAATTATGGCATCAACTACATACATACATACCTCCAAAATATACAAATATTTTAGTTATTGTTTTTAGTTGATGGTTTTAAACTAAATCGTTATCTTTGCTAAAAAAAAGCAACAATAAAATATATGACAAAAATAAAACTATTTTAATTGTCGCTGCAATAATAAAACAAGACGAAAAACTACAAAAGTGGAATATTTTTGTATTTATCCTTTAACTATATTACAAATTATTTACGTTTTTACATTGTTTCTTTGTGTGTACTCTTTTTGGGGCTTTCGTGCTCTCTTTGACGCTCTCTTTGGTCCACCCACGCCGAGGTAGGTCCGCATGGAAAGCTCTCCGGACGCGAGGTGGCGCAGCTGGTGGACTTGTTAGCATTCCGCCTGTTCGCCATTCAGTTCAAATCCAACGAGCGACGGAACAACACACCGTGTGTTGTGCACGTTCGAGGCGCGTCTGTAAATATTTAAAAAACATATTCATAAATGGCCTAAGCCGAACACTGTGCTCCAGCGAGGGAAATTCGGAAAATAGCGGATTAATCGAGTGATTTTGAATGAGTGGTTTCACACACACAGTGACCAGTGCCAGTTGAAATTGTGTTTTGTGGGGGCAATACCAGAAAAATATTCGAAATCATAATAAATCTGTGTTGAAATATAAGAGTTTAAAATAAAGGTTAAAAAAAAATATCAAATTCAAAGTGCGAAGGTGAAAATTCCGCTCACTCTCTCTCAGCTCGCTCGTTCGCTCCTCTTTCTCTCTCTCTCCCGAAGTAACGGTTTAGAAAGCTCGCTCACCTCGCACATGCGTGTGTGTGTGTGTGTGAGTGTGCTCGTGTTAGCATCCTGTAGCAAGTTCTTCACTCAAGGATAACAGTCGTAAAAGCACAACAATGTAATGAAAAATATCAGAAAATATCATCATCATCATACGCTCACGGCGAAGCGAAAATATTACAATTTTATGTGCGAGTTTGTGTGTAATTCCCAGCCACCATCAGTGTGTGTGTGTGTGTCTCTGAGCTTCTCTCAGCTCACAAACTTTAATGTCCTTCTTTGTCACTTAGTTTTATGCGACGTCGCCGTCGAATCCGACAATACGAGGGCATTTGCATACGATTTACGATTCCCGTTGTCCCAGCGACATCGAGTCCTGCTCCAAAATCCTTACTGAATCTGCGGCTTCTCTAGTACTCACACACACACACGCATACAGAGAGCTAGCCAAGGGCATGTAACAGGTAACACAACACACAATCGACACCTGTCTCGCTCATCGACTAGTTCCTCTCGTCCTCGCTGCTCTCTGGCCCTCTTTTGTGTGTTAGGTCCTGTAATAGGAGTCCTGTCAATAACAACAGTTGCCACAAAAAGCCATTTCAATGTCATAAAACGATGTTGAATTCGCATTCAGCGATGTAAAGGCCAAGGAGAGGTATCAACGAATGATTTCCGAACAAATAAATTAACTAGAAGTACTTAAGTCTTGAGTACTATTTGAGTATTGCTTTATTCCCAGGACAATCTGGGTTTATATTTGATTTGATTGAACAACAGTTAAAATGCTATTTGAATAATTTCTGTAGGAAAAGGAATAGTTGGCTAAGATGTATTTATGTTGAACAAGTTAAAATTAAACAAAAACCTAATACTTTTTTTCGTTCTTTCCTATTTAGATTTCCATGATTAACACAAGTTTTAAAAGGAATTAAAAAAAAGATGTTTAAAAAGGATTTTTGAGCTCACAATTTGGCATATTTATTAAAGGTCTAATTTTAGAGAAAATAGTAATTATTAAAGTATTTTAAAGGAAGCTTATACTCGCTTATTAACATATGCGGACAATTCGGGTTATACATAGTTCTTAAGTTCTAATAATTTGTTAGAGAACAGCTGTGAAAAAAGTGATTTAAATTTCTAAACCTAAAAATGCACAATTATTTATATTACAAATTACCCAAAAAAATAATTGCATGTTTTTTTTTCAAGATAAGGTATAATAGTGTTTTGAAATTGTATAACTTTTGATTGCATATGTTGCTGCAGAGTTTTTCGCTTTGTTTAAGCCCATTTGGCATGTACAAAGTTAAATAGCAAAGGAGAGGGCCGAGGGGTGGCAGAAAGTCGCCAACTTTTTCATTACTGTTGCACATCAAGTTGAAGTTTGTCGTATGCTGGGATGACCTTTATGCAAATATGTAGGTCCTAGGCACTGGAGCAGCCCCAAACACCGAACACCAAACCCTGGCCCTCGTCATTGCCGTGCATTATTAAACGCCAGCTTTTCTATTATTCAGCGCTCACACACACACTCACACGCACACACATGATGTCTGTGTTTGGGCTGTGTAATAAATAAAATGCATTATTCATGCAAAGGCTTCGCTGTGGTCAGCCAGTTTCCCTGCTGCTGCTGCCGCCGCTCTTATTGAAATGCCATTAGCGAAATTCGTGCGATGGCTATTGCGCCGACGCGGCGTATACGCAATCTGGCATTGAGATAATATTTATACGCGAGGCTCGGCAGGTGTGCTGGCTGGCAAAGATTTGCATTAATATGAACGAACAATGCTGGCCCATAATCATTACGAATGCAGATAAGTGGAAATAATAATGTGAATTCGCCAGGTTATTCGGGCGAGAGTTGGGCCTAATTAAGGGAGAGAGAGAGAGAGGGAGAGAAAAGAATGGGGGCGGGGGGAGGGGACGAAAACAAAGGCCAAGATTGCCCTGTGGTGATGCGTGAATTTTTTGTGTAACATTGGCAGCATTTCGTGCCCTTTTCAGCGAGCTGATTTCGGTTTTGTTTGTGTTTGCGCTTGCCTTACTCGAGCACGCGTGTGTCTGCGTTACCTTGGACAAGAATAAACCATCCAAACATCCTGCAGCATCTACTTGGCCATTGTGGTTGTTCTTGTTGGCCCGGCTGTCCTCCGCCCCATCACCGCCTTCGTCCCCCCGTCCTTTGTGAATCCTTGGCGCAGCAGTTTCTAGTCGGTGGCCTACTCTGAAGGTGAGTGCAAACATTTCGCTTTCAGCTGTCTCGTTTTCAGTTTTCAGATTTCAGTCTTTTCTCGCTTTTCTCCGCTCAATCGATTATTCCCTAACTGAATTTCTGTTCCTGTTGCGGCCACGCAACTTTATATTGGCCATAAAAACGCATAAAAAAGGCAGATAAACAATTTACATTCAGCTGGGTTCCAAATCAGACATCTGCCTGAAAAATTACGCACATAATTAAAATTTGAAATGAAGCCGACCGCACAAATTATTCAAAATGTGTAGTTTCGTTTCGTTCTCCAGGGATATGTATGTACATAAAGTTCATTTTGTTTGCAGAGCATTAAGCCAGCGAAATCAATTTGTCAGTCAGCCCACCGATGTTTTAGCATAATGTTTACACTGAGAAGGGTGAATGATAATAATATAAGCGCGTTTATTTACAAAAAATGTGTGAAACCTAATCAAATATTTGTGGTTCACGATATTTTCTTTTTTTTGTGGCTATCTTTTATTGATTGAGTTTATTTTTTTTACAATGATTTAAGGGAGAATTATGTTATTTTATCAATTTGTTTCCCTACCCCCATAAACAAGCTCGCCGCGAGCTGCAAATAAATAGAAATTCAATTCTATTGTGTGCGCCCTGCTTTAATATATATTTTTGTATTAATTTAAATTGAATTCTTATTTTCCATTCTCTTGCAATCCCATTATACGCGCCCTTTCCCTTCATTTTCCGAATGTTTGCATAGCAAATATTTCCATTTGGCTCGCAGGGCAAAAAGGCTCGCAGCCATTGGTGAAGGCGAGCCACATAAAATCAGCGTAAAATGTCAATAAGATTTTCGACGCCGTGGCTCTTGGGTCACACACGTGGATAAGCGAGCTACAAGCGCTGCGATTGACATTAGTTCCCATCCTACCATCCTCCATCGAGGGGGCGTGGCATGGTGGGCTGTATAATGGAAACAGTTTGCTATAATTAGACACCAGTGCCCGGCTATTAGAGTAAACTATGTAGTTACTGTCTAATGGCCACGATGTTGCCTACTTTTGTGCGCACTGCAGAGCGGCGGGCAACGGGTCGGATGCGTGATAAGTGCTTGTCCGACAAGGAACCATGTTTTCCAATTGCTTTTCAATGCTCCGCTGGCTATTGACAAAACGGTCGCCTATTATTCGAGTGCATAGGAGATTTAAGTGAAAAGATAGTAAAGGAAAAATTAAGAAGAATACTCCCTAAAAAGGATACGAAGAGTAATTACATTTAAAGGGTTTTGTATTGCAAATGAAAACTACTTGGTAGTAATTACTAGGACCTTTTAATTAATGTGAATTCGGAATTTATTGATTTATTTTGGAACTGTTCAAAATAGAGTATTTTCCCCAATTTGTAGAAAAGTTAATGCATTTGTAAGTAAAACTTTAGCTGTAGCCTATCCAGAAAGCTAAGCAACAGGAGCTTCGTCTGCTCAACTTGTTAAGGAACCTCAACTAACTTAGTATGGGGAATTGCCACTACTAATCCCTTTTCCCATGATGATACAGTGCATGAAATATTACATTCTCTTGAAATAGAATAGCTAATAAATTCAACAGGCGTTTCAAGCATGAAAATTATTCATCTATTACTATTTATAACAATGTCAACATCAAGAATAAATTATTCTGTCCTATTGAGTGCAAGCCTTTAAATAACGAAAGGAGCTGCTGCAGCAGCTGAGGTCAAAAGATGTCCCTCCATAATTCATGGAAGCCATTACGTTGCGACTACTACAAATCATGGCGAATAAAAATTCGCCTGGATTTTCCACCTCCTCCAAACCTCCTCGCACAACATACATTTTTATGGCAAGCAAGCATCTTTGCCAACAGCTCGTAAAACAAGAGGAGCAACAGTCCGCAGTGCTTTGCTCTCATAATTTATTTTACATACACACTAAAACTCACCCAAGCAACAAAGGGAGAAAATAACAAAATAAAAGGGAGCATCGGAGGGGAAAAATTCAATTTCAGAAGATATTTGCGAGGAGACTGGCATTGGCAAAAAATGGCAGGAAAGCAGGAGAGCGGGAAAAATAGTTCGCATCAGTTCTGACAACTGAAAATAAGATTGCAAGAGGATAACTATGAACGAATTTATGGCAGCATTATTATTATTACTATTATTATTTCTTCTAAATTTGTGACGATTTAATGGCATCGTCTCACTCCCCAACGCACTCAAAATGTAGATATCTGGCGGTAAAAAAAACATCTATTCTGGCCATTCAATGGCAAAAAAGTGCTAGTTTTTCAGTCATGACTTATTTATGACAAATAATAAATTTAACAAATGTCTTAACTATTTTGGATATGAGTTTCAGGGGAAGTATTTGAATTATTTCATTAATGGCATTGCAAAATATACTTTAAAATAATGATTATTTTACGGGGTTTATAAATCTCTGAAAGCTATACATTTGGCAGACTTGACTAGTTTCTTTCTAAGTCTCATAAAGCATCTGTTTAGTTTTAGCTAATCTTGTTTTAATTACCTTTCAACTCTTGTAAACTATATACATAAACATATATATATATAAAATGTGTATTTACGAATAATTTATAGATACTAATTTTTAGATACTAGAATTCTCTCTATTGTTTAAAATTAAACTTCAAAGATATTCAGAACCGATATTAAGACGAACATAAAATATATTTCTAATATCATATTAAATTAAATATGAATCATTCGTTTCTCCGAGAGGCCTTCAAAAAATTAAAGCTATCATTTCAAGTACGTAAAATTTTAATTTACCCGCAAAAAATTACATTTAGTTGCAAGGAAATAAGTTAATTTTGTTTCCAAAAGCCAATGGCTTCAATTTCAGGAGACGGCCTTTGTGAGCAGATCCTTTTTGTATGCAAAAAAAAAAGAAAGAAAATAAGAAGGCGCGTGAAAAGTAATGAATAAATAAAGTTTGACGGTAGTTCGCCATTCGAGCAGTTAAAGATTTTTCTCCTCCGCCAAAATGTGCAAAACCCACGGAGATATTTACAAAGGTGGCAGAGTTTGTGCGTTTGCATATTTTAAGCTGCTCCTTTGCACCTTTTACATTTTATATGCCATGCGGCGGGTAAATTTGAGTTTGAGTTGTCGGCCGCCCCTCGGCCTTTTCCTTTCCATCGTCGACTTTTATTTCAGTTTCCGTTTATGTACACATTTGTAGCCTGGCCAACATCACCTTCACCTTTCGCCCGAGCACACACACTTGCCAAAAAATCGAAACGTGAAATTCACATTTGATCTGTTACAGCCAGCACTGGCACATGGCTATAAATTTAAGGCAGATCTTTGCCTAATTTCGGAAATAACATAATTTTAACATCAAAGAGACATCATTATATTAAATCAAATATTTAAATATCTTTTTGAAAAACATAAAACAGAAATAACAGCTCTTGAATATAGAACACTTCTAAATAAAAAAAAAATGACAAAATAAATATTTTACTAGTCTAAACCTTCAACTTGTAAAGACGTGACAAATTCTTTAAAATGTATACAAATTTCGCACATTCTTTATTATATTATTAGGTGAATATTTTATTAATTCGAAGGCATTGCCAAAAGAGATGAGGATGTTCCAGAAGCCCGACAGAATCTTTTCTGTGAGTGCACGCTCGAGCTCGCACAGAAACTGCAGACTGGCACGAGAGGTCACTGGGCCTCCACTCCTGCCAATTTATAAATGTTGTATGTACATGTTTTTACACACACAAATACACACTGACACACACTCGCACACACACACACACACACACACTCGTGTTGGCTTTAACTTTGGCCCCACACAAAAAATGGTAATATTCACTTTTTATGCTGAGCCCGGCGCTTTCCTCTTCTCGCATGCGACTAAAAACTTGCTGCGGTCCCAGAACACTCGTTCATTTTACGAAATTTTCCTCAACTTTGCGGTGCTGGCTGGGCTTCATGGTCAAGTTTCGGTAGAGCAAACAAAGAACCCGACTTCTTTGCCATTCGCCGCCACCTCCTTGTGGCGTGTTTTTTGGTCCTTTCCCTCAGCCCCCTACCAAGCCACTCGAATTTAGGTTAATGGCCACACACAATTGTACATTTCGCATGCAACACAATCATCCAATAGAATTCAAGGCGAATTCTCAGATTTGATATGGCAGATTTCATTTTGACGGAGACTTTACAAATGGAGTTTAATTGGGGTGTATATTTAAAGAAATACGCTGCAGGTATATACATATATATATAAGACAATTGCGACTTTAAATAGTGTCAGGCAAACGCATTTAACACGGTCGCCGAGTCCATTTGTGTTTACGGATTAGCTTAAATATGTCTTATGGGTAGGAGATACTTAAATGAAACAGATATGTAATCTTTGGTGGCTACTTAATAAGTCAAAAGTCATAGTTTAGATGAGCTTGGATCACATATAATGTACTATACATAATATGCTTGTATAATTATTAACAAGAAATATAATTAACTTTTTATACTGGCAAATATACTATTTCAGACTCTGCCTATCCAATTTAGGCAAGATCCACATTTTAGCTTCGATTAATTATAAACAAATTATTATTAAATAAATTGAATCTAAATTCACCTATTTAGATTATTACAATATATATAAGAGATTTATATACTATATGTATATTTTTTATTTATTAAAAGATAAATGCTTTTAAGTAAAATAGTAAAATAAGCGAATATGAAAATAAGCTCGTAGGACTCGTTGTCGTTAAAGCTCTTTCGTTTCGATCCTCGCTCATCCTTGTCGCCCTCTTTACTCGTCGTCCTTACTCGTTGTCGTTACTCGTCGTTTGTTTGCTCGGCTCAAAGATCCTTACCTGGGATATTATAGGTATGAGTGCACCTTGAGGCACACTGCAACTCTAGTTTAAAAGAACCTGCCCCGAATATCAGTCAATTCAACTTTAAAAAACTATCTATTACTAATCCCATGTACTGCATTTATTCAAACTAAATCGCTAATCTCATGCTGTGCATCTGCGGCCATAAATGTTGATTCGATGGCTGAAAATCGAATTGAATAATTAAACAGTTTGTTCGGGGAAAACAGCATTTCGACAATCAATCACATAATTGAGATGCGACTTTGATTACATGGCACGCAGTGGAGAATCACACAGCTGGGAAAAACAGGGGGGAGATGCAAAAATGCAGGGCAGGGTCAGAGGGCAATTGGCTGTAAACTGGCTGATGGCGAGTGGGGAGCAACTGTCGAGGTCGACACATTTGACCCGCAATGGAGCCGGGGCTTAATCTGCCGCAGTCGCAGTCGCATTCAAATGTCAATTAGTGTTGTTGTTGTGGTTTTCATTTCTGCCCGCCGCCCTTTATCTTTCCGGCTCCGACTATTCCACATTTGCCCATCCCCCGGGAAGCCATCGAGCATCTGAAGTCCGAAGGCCACGGCATGCTTGGATCCTTGGACAGCGGTCAATAAATCCGGGCCATAAAGCCCATAAACCTCGTTGAGCTGGGCAAGCTAAAAATTATGACTGAGCTCATAAATAATTTTTGTGCGGAACAATTGTAAGCTTGGAAGCTGGAAATTTAGCATAATGCAAGCACTTAACTGGGTTTTATCGATTTAATTTTGTTAGTATGCTTTTGAATAACAAATTTTGATCGAATGCGGCCGATTAACTCCAATTCCAAACAAAGAACACCACTCACGAGAAATTTCATTCGCACACTACTTGTCGCTTGCAGCAATCGGGATAATTGTCCTCCCAGTTGGTGTACTCAGCGAATCTACAACCATCAGGAGGCGCTCTCTTCTCACACCTAAGATGTGAAAAGAAAACGTATTATAAAAGAAGAGTATATGAGGAAATATTCTAACTCTAAATACACACGTATAGAGCATCCCATAGCCGTCGCCAATGCAAAAGATATTGGTGCAGGGCAGGGACTGCAATCGAAATCCCTGACCCATCTTGAGCAACACCACGGTGGAGTCCACATCGAGCACACAGCGATCGGGATAGGCTGGCATGGATATTCCAGGGTTAATAATGGCCGTCATTTAATTGATCTCTATCTTACCTTGATCCCCGTAGTTGTTCAGCGAGATATCAGAAAACGTTGGCGAAACCACCAAGCTCACTATAATTCCGAATAAAAAAACATATTTTGAGACAATCGACATTCTGGCAATAATTCTGTGCGTTATTGAGTAGGAATCGTTTCGATACAATGTTTTCTGAGAGATTAACTGAAGTTTTTCGGCCCGCCTGCCTAGTTGCAAAGAAGGCTTCGCTTACAACAATCTGGATAGGGCAAATCCGGATTGATGGATTCCCCAGGACGGCAAGAAGGCGGTAGGATGCTAATTCCGCAGCTGCCAACAGGGTCAATTAGCAACGCCACTGGAATACCTAAGCACCCGCACTCACCCGAGAAACATGGCCTCACCCATGCGTCCGCACACAATCTGACCACAGTCGCGTGTGGGATCCTTGATGCTCACCCCTGGACCCAGCACCAGACCCGAGTTGATGGTGCACTTGCCGGGATGTCCTGCGGAAGAAGGGGGGTGTAGTGTCAAGGGGGCAACTGCGCTTATTTCGTACTCACTGGGATCGCTGTAGAGTCCTTGCCAGGTGGCTGTTTGCACCGCGATTAGCAGGCTCGACAGCAGAGTGATTGACAGCAGCCAAGTGAGAGCGCCCATGGTTGACCTGAAATGTCCCCTCTATTCGCAGAGTAGTTTTCAACAGGATGCAAGTTAAACTGTGATTTTATTTGACATTTATATGTGCAGTAATTTAAGAATAAATTCACAGGCAGTTCCTGTTTTCAGATTTAACTTTTCCTCTATTATTTCGAGTGAAACCTCACAGGTATTTAGATTGGCAAACACAATATTTTAAAATAAATGACATTATTTGGAATGTCGTAGGGCCCAACATATTTATTTAAATAATTATACATATTTTCCAGTGAGTAAAACCAAAAATTTAATAACTACATCATATCCGGGAGTCACTTTTCAAACCTCATTGCAATTATCATCCAACCGACAGCACTCGGGAAAGTCGGCATCAACGCAGTTCTGGGGCTGGTCTTCATTATCGCAACTGTGTTTATAAATTGTTTTACAAATAATTATGTTATTTAATAATATAACAATACATTAAATGGAAAAGCCTTACGTATAGACCAAAGCCCAGCCATCCCTGCCGCACTCAACCTGGGCGCACTTTGTGGGATGAAGAACCGTCTGGAGGCTGTCGATGATCGTTTGTCCCTTGTTGGTATTGATTACACACTTATTGGGATGTTCTGGGAGTTAATCAGGGGAAATATCAATTTTTAAATCTAAAGACTTCCATTAAACCAATTTTAAATTACATTTTCTGTAGAACTCCTGAAGATCTTATATATTAAGTACCACCTACCTTTATCGGCAAAGATCTCGAAATTAATGGCTGCCATTGCGCTATGAATCGCTATAATTAGGGCCAGGATAACAAAAACCCGGGATTGCGGCATCCTGTCTGTGTTTGTCGTTGTGTTGCTTCTGATTTTCAGGAAATTTGACTAAAAGATTCGATTTTCTGAGCTGTCGTCTGGCTGTGAATACGAACATATATATATATATCTGCTTGTCTGGAGAGTGCCCGGCCTGCCTTGCTGTCGATTTCATATGCGCATTTTAATTAAAAACCAGACAGACAGACCGACAGACAGACAGGCAGGGGGCCAGGACATGGACTCGGCTGGGCCGATGAAGCTATCGAATATGTTAATCCTGTTATTTGCAGCTGCACTCGCCTTGTGTCATCTGTTGATGTTGTTGCATAATTCGATTAAGTGACGCTGTCTGTGGGCCAATGTAAATGTTGCTTTGTTTGCGCCGTCCGTCATTTGTAAATTGTAAATTGTGATTGTTGTCAGCTCACTCGCTCGCTCGGCATATATGTACTTATGGCGAACCCGAATCCATTTAAGCCCCCTCCCTCCCTCAGCAGCCTGTGTAATTATTTAGGCACCCAAATGCAGACAAATTTGTGAGCCACATAATTGATGCATCTGTGTTGCTGGGAAGGCCTACGCCGCCGCCGCCGCCCGGCGAAGGCGGGTCTAGCTGGTGTTTTGTTTTGATTAGCTCTGGTCGGACTTTGGCCAATTAGCAACAACCACCCATGGTCTCCATTGGCCTCCATTGGCCTCCATTGTTCGCCAGCTGAAATTAATTGAATCGAGTGGCCTCAGCTGGGCCTGAGATCCGCACTTCCATGAACTCGACTCGACCCCAGTGGTTGGCTAATTAACCGACACACACTCTCAGGTCAAATAAACGCAGGAGAACTTGCCAGCCACAACACATAAATGCCAACAGTTGATGGCTTTAATGAGGCGAATATAAACTTTAAGGATTTTTCCAAAAAGCAATCTCTTTGACAAAGTAATTAATTTTAAAACAGGAGCTCAGGAAAGTTTTGGACAAGTTATGTATCTATGAGGTCCTCGTTTTCAATATTTGATAATTTCATTAATTAATCTAAAAATAAGATAAAGTATTTAAATAAGTCTTTAGAAATGCATAAAGTCCGAGAAGATAATGCACAAATTTCCCAAAATAACTCTTCAATATAAATACTAACACTGTCAACATCAGGTAGCTCAATTTTCCCAGCCGCATTTTCGTTATTTCTATATTATTTCCACACCTTGGCCCGCTCACCTCTGAGCCAACAGGAATTTCTTATTTCCGCTTTGGCATAAATAAAGGCCAGAAATATTTCGATCGATAGAGCAATAGAGCTATAGTATCTATACACGCATATGGATGGGGTATTTGCATATATAAAGAATCAACACGTATACGCGGCATAAATAACAAATTGCCCAGGTGAACGCATTATTCGGTGGCCTGGGATAGAGGGATAGGGATTGGGATTGGGTTAGCTAAAGGTGTCCATATATAAGGGTCAAGTGCCGGTCAACTTCTGGCCTGGCATCCCTCTATTTCTGGTGGTGCTCTCATGGCTTTGGAGGTGGTCAACCGTTGAAGTTTTCCCCCCAGTTTTCGGGGGCGGCGGCCTGAGGTCTGAATGGGAGATTGGGATCGGGTTGGAGGACTCATATTCGGCTCCTTTTTTTTATGGTCGCACATAAAAACACACATCATTATAATTTCAATGATATTAAAGTCCATATCAAAGTGAATGAGATACAAGCGGAATGCTTTATTTTTATTGCCATCTGGGTGGCTCTCACAGAGGCTCTCTCTCTTATTCTGTTGCCCGGCCTTGTGTTTTCAGCGCTTTTAATTTTTGTGACGCCTGCCCGCTGACCCCAGGTGCTCACCTGTGCTCCCCGGTTCACACACACTTTTCCTCTTAAATTCGTACACAGCCAAAGTGCTTCCTGTCCCAGTCTCCCCGAAGAGCGACGACGTCTGCGTTAAAAGGCCAACGGCCATGTGTTTTATTCGGCATTTATTTACGTTTGCAGGCATTTCGCTTGCGAGAACCAAAACCAAACCCAAACTCAGAGAAAAACAAGTAAGAAAAGCTAACTTCGGGCGGAACCGAAGTTTATATACCCTTGCAGATAATTTGT